>CAUYON010017486.1:0-60196 GCA_963573935.1 Arctocebus calabarensis
GTGGGTGCCTGTAGTCCCAGCAACTTGGGAGGCGGAGGCAGGAGACTCGCTTGAGCCCAGGAGTTGGAGGTTGCTGTGAGCTGTGATGCCACAGCACTCTATCCAGGGTGACAGCTTGAGGCTCTGTCTCAAAAAAAAAAAAAAACAAAAAACTTCAAACTAAATTCTTTGACCATGAAGTGATGCTTGTCACTTCTGCTCAAAACTTAGTGGTCAGAAGTAGTCATATGACCCCATCCCATTACAAGAGGGCTAGGAAATATAATTATATTACATGCTCCAAAGAGGATAGAGCCAGAAAGATCAGGCAAATAATGGTAATAACTGCCAAAAATAGCATTTATGCCCTCAGTCATTTTCTTTCAGCTGTATTTCCTGGTTTATTATTTTAACATATCACCCACACTTCACTGAACCTAGGCTATTTGGGCCATTCATTCAATGCACAGTGAATATTTATTACCTCTGGGTATCAGGTACTGCAGTAAAATTGGGAAAACAGCAGAGAACAAACCCCAGGGAGAGAGAGGGACAATGAAGAGTTAATTATTTCATTACATGGTGATGAGGAGCACCTTGGTATTAGGGAGCACGGAGGATCAACAGCCCCGGGGTGTGTGTGTGTGAGAGAGAGAGAAAGAGAGAGAGAGAGAGAGAACTGGCTGGGAGCAGATGGATGCTCAAGTAGAAAAGACTTACCTGAGCCAATGTGCTGAGATGGAGGTGGGGAGGTAGCCCAGGGAGGAGGACGGAATGAAAGAAAAGGCAATCTACACGAAAGGAACACAGAGAGGTAATTTTCCACCTGAGGCTGAGGGTGGGAGCTTTGGCCAGAGAAGAAGTCCTCTTTGTTCCACTAATAAGCTTAGTCTTTATTACCTTCAAAATGTAACTTGTGCTTTCTCATTTGCATGTCTCTAATCTCACTATTTCTTTCAAATAACTTTCCCTTCTTTCCCACTAGTTTTTCACAACAAAATATTCATATCTACCTACTATCCTAGCTCAAATGATCTGTCCTTTATGAAGTATCTTTAATTCTCCCAGCCAGGAACAATCTGGCTCCCTATTTTTCTCTCTAAGCACCTCTGCCTTGCTTCACAAGTGGGTTTCTCTATCTTGTATTAAAGTTGCATCCACTTGGTGAAAGCCAGGGAATGTGTTTTGTTCTTTCTCTAGCCTGTCCTTACATTCCCCCCCCCCCCCCCCGGGCACCAAGCACATAATAAATGCTTAATAAACATTTGTGGCCCTCAGATCAGGATCACTTTCTCATAGATTTTTGGTGTCCATTTGTAAGCTAGTATTCAGTAGGGGAAAGAATATCTTTATTAATAAGAAAATAGCTTTAATTAGAGAAATTAAGAGGGTTTTGTTTGGAGGCATTTAAAAATACTTTGCATTATTAAATTGGATAATTGGGAGCCCATTTTCTTTGCATAGTATTAGAGTTAATGTTTGAGAATGGAAGATAGAGCTATTGGAGAAATATTTGGAACATTTTATTTTGTGGTAATTAGGATTAGATTAAGATCTAAAGGTTTACATGTTAAGTTACACTTTTAGATTGGTGTAAAGATTGATTCAATTGTTTTCTCATACATGTAGATATCCTTTGTGAATTGTTATGCAATTTAAAAAAATTTAGGAAAAGTTACATTGTTCACATCTCTAATTTTCTTTCTCTTTTTTAGTTTTCTGCCTTTTATAATAAACTTCTGCCCTGCCCCCAGTTAATTTGCATCATAGTGGAGATATTTTATCAGGAAAAAACTGTTGGGGCTCAGGATACACTCCAAAATATTACTGTAGAAGACCAGAATGTGCTTCTTTGGCATATTTGCAGGTGATTAGTCTAAGAAACTGGAGACACAGGAGTACCTTGGAAGAGCTGCCCCTTTGTAAAATAAAGTTACATTTATAAAAGAAATCTCTATTAGTGAAAGTATCTGTATCAGGATACTCAGGATATGCTGAGATAATTTTTATTAATGAAGAGACTTCTATGTGCCTAACAAAAAACCCTTTATTCTTGATACACTTCCTTCTCTCACCCTCCCAAATTGTCCGCACCTTGGGAGCCCCAGCCCCCTTCCTGTCTGCAGCTCAGGGTGCTATATAAGCTTCTGACATCTGGCCCTTCCTCAGGGCTCCTATTTTGTGGGATTCCCATGTGTACATAAGTAATTAATTATGGTTTTTCTCCTATTAATCTATGTTATGTCAGTATGAAGTTTAGCCCAGCAAAAGAGCATAGGAGAGAGGAGAGAAGCCATTTTTCCCTTCCTAAAAGAAGCAAACTTTATATATTATAATGCTCTTCAGTTTCTATTTGAGCGAATATTCAGCACTTAAATAAAGCATATTTTCTCTAAGAATGTAATGGTATTAGATAATATTAAATCTTGCTTGTGTTAGTAGTACTCAGAGTTACCCATGTGCACCCACTTTTAGGTTTCCCCAGGAAATGGTTGTATAACTTAGTACAGTGTGTGGCAACCTCAAGCCTGTGTCACTTAAGCCCACTTACTCTTCATCTTAAATATTTATGCAGATCCAAAATATTCACTTTTCTCTAAGGATGCTGATAAGTTTCTACCAGTTCATCCTGCCCCCTTTTTTATTTGTAAAATGTGTTCGCAGGATTTCCTGGGATTAGAGTCAATTGCACTAGGGACTGAAAAACCAATTACCTTGATGATTCTACTCAATAACAACTCGCTGTCATTAGCTACCCTAACTAGCTCCAACAAAGCTCGGGCTGTTGAATTTGAACATTATTTCAGACTAATAATTAAAAATAGAAAACCCATTTTTGGATGATCTTGGAGTCCATGCTTGAAAAAAACAAATCCTAGGACATGTGTTGATTTCTTACACTGGAGAAGCGTGTGGCCACCGCATGGCTCACCACCTAGTCAGCAATACCGCAACCACCCAGCCTCCTTACCCCTCACACACAATGCTGAAATTTGTCATTCTTCCTTATGAACTAACGATGGAAAGGGTAATCCGGTCCTAATGTTTTCTATAAGAACCAGGGAACAAAATGAAAAGAATCTTTTTTAATGTCTTTGAATGAATCATTTCCTGCCTGTACTCAATCATGATGAAATCACAAAAGCTATAATACGTTTAAATGTAAGATTTTTAACTTTCTGGAAAAGTGAAATCAGAGAAAATAATATTCTTTTGGGGGGGTATCTAGTCACTTCCCTAAGAAGGAAGGAGTAAATATGTTTCTAGTCACTTTGAACAAACCGATGTGGGGGCTAATCATTACCAACACTGGCCAGTAAGAGGGTTGAATTTCACTTTTGTGTTTGGAGATTTGTTAGTCTGATCATTTGCTGTTTCTTTTGCTAGATTCTATGCAGATACATTTTTCTTTCTTGTGATTTTTATTTAATACTTTCAAGAAACTATTCATAATTGGTATACTTTATTTTCCCGTGTAATTCATCAATAATAATTTAGGCAGAAATAAAAGGAAATTCTCCTGTATGTCTGATCTCTAATGAATACTGAAAGCAAATTCAATACATCGAAGGAAGTAATTAAGGAGGCACCCCATTGTGTTTTAGTATGCTAGGTCAGCTCAAAGAGAGGATTTTTTTTTTTTACTTTTATGAGTTTTTGACACATGTAAAGTATGGCTACATTTTAAAACAAAAATTTAAAAGAAATTATTAGTAGCAATACTACTCTACAAATACTTTCAAAATTATTTTTCATGTTACTTGAAGATTGCTTTTTAAAGTAAATGACCCAGTCACACCAATAAAAATACTTATTCAATTTGCAAAACAACAACAACAAAAGTGATACATCCACAGGTATTTTCTAGTTAATTATATATACACACAATAGGTATGTGTGTGTGAGTGTGTATACAGGCCATGTAACATACCAGCCATGTAATAACCTTTAATTGTGAAAGGTTATAAGAGGTCATCACTGGATCACCAAACTTCAGAAAGGGCTGCTCCTATATTACTCCTGGAAGTAATATAGCTAAATGGTTAGCTAACGTGGCTTCTCCCCTCTTACCCTTCCACTGTGTTTTTCTTTACTCAAGTCATGGTCATAACTAGCCCATACATAGTGTTCACCATTTGCCAACCATGGTTGTATTTTACCTGCACTGACTCACTTAACCTTTCCAACAACTCTAGTAGAGGAGTTTTCCATACCTCCCAACTCCTTTTCTTTCTTTCTTTTGCTTCTTGTTCAGCCCGACTGATTCCTCCTAAGCTCACCTCTCTCTGTTCTTCTATTCCCATGTTTACACTGATTGTTTTCTGACCCACTTCCCTGACTGTGTCATTACTTTATCTTTTTGACATTTTTCCCCCCATTTCTTCAGTATTTTTTCCTCTCCTAAAATCTTTAGCTGACAGTCTGGGCTGCACAGTGTGCTGTCCAAGTACCCAGGGCCAGTGCCTGTGACTCCTGAGTTTGAGAGGTTCACGTGTTCCCCACATGGATGAGGTGACAAGCAGTCTGGGTGCCTGGGAGGTCTGACGGCGTGGGACAAGCAATACTTCCAGTGAAGGGCGCACACATGGTGCCAGTTTGGATTTGGAGAGAATCAGTTAGTCAGATTGCTCTTCAGATTAGTATGTTTGTGAGAAAGAAATAAGGACCCATGTTTCCCTGATGAGTATTTCAAGTACACCTTTTCCAGCAAAAATCTTTTAGAGCAGTGTTGAAGAAACTTGAGTTTGCAACAGAATCACCTAATCTTGTTAAAACAGATCTGCAGGTCTGGGTGAAGATCACAAATTTGCAGTTCTAACTGGTTCCCAGACTACACAGGACCCCGTTTGAGAAGTGGTAGTTTACAGTTTGTTCTGTTTTTCTATTCTGTGGTTTAAATAATTCTCGGTATAGTCCATGGCCTATCAGTTACACCTTTCTTCCAGTGGAAACAGTCTACAGGCAACTTCTGTTCAGTTACATTCACTCATTAGATTCTTTCTCATGGCTAAATAACACCAATTTCTTTAGTTTATAATAACACCTGCTTTGTAAACTTTTCATCACTCTCACCCTTCCTCTCCTTCTACTACTTCATCCAGAGAATCCCGGTCAGGTTCCCTGTCTGCAATCAGGTGACACTCTTCCTTGCATTATTTCTTTTCCTAAAGTTGAACTTTGCATGTTTCTGAGATATAATAGGGTATATGGTACATGTGGGCTTGGGGTTTTTCATATCATAGCATTAACTTTAGGGTGATTCAAATTTTAATAGTGTGGGTATAATGAGCTTAGTTTGATACTAGTTTGAAGGGAATATTGGGGACTTCAATATTCAAGTCTCTGTTAAAATATTTTTAAAGTTTTTAAATATTAAAATAGGTATTTCAATTCTTTATTATATGAAATTGTGCTAGTTGTTTTGTAAATAAATAGTTAATGCTACTCACAGTATCCCTCTCTGTAGCTAGATGACTCTCTCTTACAGTAGAACCTCCATAGCTGACCACCTCCCTACATTGACCATCTCCTTATGTTGACCTAATTTGCATAGACTAGACATGCACCACAGGTACTATCAGTACAGTAGGCCTAGTTCCTTACATTGACCACCTCTGTATGTTGACCAGTTTGGTATAATCCCTTGAGTGGTCAACTTAAAGAGGCTTGACTATACTTCTGTTTGCAGAATTGGACATTGATGCTCCCAAGGCATAAATGAGATATGTGGTACATATGTATTTGGAGCTTTTCCCTGATCTAGCAGAGATATTCTTAAAGCAATTCAACGTTAAATAATAACATGAATCAGTCTTGACAAGCACTTTATCCTTCTTTGAGCTAGGAAAGGATTTTATATTATTGCTCTCACATGCTGACCTGGATTGTTATGGAGGCTGGTACACATCCAGGACCCAGGACAAAAATACTTGTCCCCCTAATGAAGAAATTAGTGAAAAAAATCTGGGAAAATTCTGTATCACATGAAATTTATAAGCAAACTTTTCTTTTAAAATATAATTAATTATAAAAGTATGACTAATAACAATTTTCAGTCTCCTCATTAAGCCCATATTCCATTTGGATATACACATATAGGGGGAAATGGGTCAACTCTATACTAACAGCTATCAACCTACAAAGGAAATAGAAACTGAGGGTAGGTTCTCTTATTTAAAACTAATTATGCCTTGGAATAATATATTTACAAATTGCTCTTAAACGTGAGTTTTTATTCATTTGAATAATAATGAATGCATTTAGTACTATGCAGAATGGGTAATAGAAATTGCACAGTTAAAAAAAAAATCAAGAGTCTAGTTCTTTCAGTTTCTTGAAGGTAAAAAGTTTGAGAGGAAAAACATCCTTCTTAATCCCTGTCTTATAATATTTTCTGTGTATAGGCATAAAAGCAAAATTAAAAAAAATTGTTTCAAAGAGAAAGATGATGAACTTGCTTTCTGACGATCATTTTTTTAATGCTATAATCAACGTTGAATATTTAAATTCCTATGTTGGTACCTATGTAATTAATTAGGATATTTATTCTACATACATAATAATTTTTTATTTTTATACATCTTTGCATATTTTTAGTTATAATCATTTGTTTCAGTATTATTATAACAAAACAATGTTAAAAATATGTGTAAAGGAAAATATTTTATTGTTAAACGACAATACATCTACACCACATCCTGGCAACTCAACCACCTTTCCCTTTTCATTTATTGGAAATTTTCCCATCTATGCCTCTTATCCTTTCCAGATACCCGCCTTGGTCACCATACTCTGTTGCACCCTGGCCTAGTCAGCACTGAGATTCTCTGAACTATTTTTCATTCACAAGCACATAAATACATAAACATAAATACACACACATAGAAAATAATCCATTTGGATATATTGTTGTGAAGGGGAGGTGTATTTTTTCTGCCATGCTTTAATTGCAGTGAGCCCTGAACAGAAGGTACAAGATAGCTCCGTCCTGTAGTCATTAGCAAATCATCCTGTGGGTACTTTCCTGAGCCCTTGATTGAGATGTTCTGACTTCAGTATATACCTTGTGGTATTCAGTTTAGTCTATGATTAAAAGATAATACTGCTGGAAGGCAAAAGAATTTAGGGGAAAAAAATCCATCCTGACACCACTGTAATATTTAACACAATGTATTCTATGTGCAGAGATCTTAGTTTCTAACATCAATTTTGTGTCCTGGCAAACAATTTTGAATTTTCAAGCTCATAGAATTCTAAGTCTAGTGATAGTTTTGTGACTGTGGCAAAAAAAGGAAAGGAAAGAAGAAAGGAAGGAAGGGAGGGAGGGAGGGAAGAAGAAGTTCCTGTTTGCTAAATCCAAGTTTTCCATGGCATAACACTTCTTCAACCTGATTATCAGTGAAACCATGGGCAAAAATCAGTTTAGTTTTGGTGAAATTCCATTGCCAATATGAGGACATTGTTAACATGCTGCCATTTGGAAGACTGACCAGTAACTGTAGGGAAGGTGGCTGGAGGAAACCATGGCTGGACACTGATCAGGACTTTATGAAGAAGGGTTGCCAGTAGACAGATAGCACTGGACACTCATGTCCATAAAGGTCATACTATACCTTTCCTGCCAAGTGCTCTTCAGTAAAGCTGCCATTTGGGGGGGACAGGCTTTTTGCTTCCAATCCCTGATATACATCTACTTAAAATGCCTTCCAACACTTGAAGGACCCAGGTGGGTTAGACTGGAGGTATCAGGATCAACTCATGGTTTTTAATATAGAGAGATAAACATGGAAATTGCATAGCATAAGTGTACATGTGTATGTGTGCATGTATGTATGTGTGTATATGTGTGTGTGTGTGTGTATGTATATATATATATACACACACATGCTATTTCCTACTTATGTCTGTTGAGATGGCCTAGAAGCAACCCCCACCAACCCCACCAACCATTAACACACTATGATACCCCAATAGCAGTGAACACAACATGACACCACAATAGCAATGAAAACAAGTGCCCACATTTTAGAAACAAGGGCTGCATGGAGAAATGGTTGATTGTAGGATTGAGATTGAGAAAAACATTTTTTGGTGGCAGCAAGTAAAGAAGAATTCAAAGAATGGTAAGGACTAATCAAAGGAACACACGAACCAGTCTGAAAGAGCTCCCACAGGACAAATGTGGAACAATTTCATCATCAAAATAAATAAAATATGAATGGGTTATAGTCCAATGAATAAATTAATGCAATGAAATCCACAACATTATTAATAAGTAGGGAAGAATATAAGCCTTTCCTGATGATAGAAATCTAATTCATTACTGTGAAAGGAATGATTAAAGTAAAATAATTACCATTTGGCCAACATCATAATAAATGATTCTAAAAATCATTAATGAATGCTAAAACTAATGGTAGAAAGTTGGAAGGGTGTCAGGATATTTATATAGTCTCAAAGTATTGCTCACAAGAAAAATACTTAATTACAAATGGACAATAGTAACTTCATGATAGATAATACTGGTAGGCATACTTTAACTAATTGGTGAACTGTACAATCACTAATGTCAATGTTTTGCAGGCTAAAACCACCAGGAACACACTTGCCATTGAACATGCTGGGTTTACTAATTGTTGGAGTGATACGTCATTGAAAATCATGGGGCATCTCAGCAAGAAGGCATCAGAAAGGACTCATTGGGATTTGGACCTGTGTTAGGTAATTGGGGGGCAAGTGTTTAGGGAAGTGGTTCTGGATTGAATGCTGTCAGCAAGCCAGGGTAATTCTATGGTTCAGTACTTATTAAATCTTATATAAAAGGAAGTAAGACTAGACTGAAACTGGAGCTGTAATTGGTAAAGAAGCTACTGGCATACATATGAGCCAGGTTAGAGGAATGTTTAGCCATTTGTATGATGATGACAATGTTCATGGTTTTGTCTATGTTCAGACATGATAATGAATGGGCTTGTCAAAGAGTCATAGAGTGGCCTTGACTGATTGCTCTGATCAAACAAAACAGACCTTGACTGGTGTTCTGGTAAATAGTTCACTTTCAACAGAAGAACTCCAGTGCCCAGCGGGGAGTGCCAGCATGTCTCCTAGCAACTCCAAGGCCTCACCAGTGGTGTTCTCAGATCCCAGATGTCAGAGACAAATCAACATCACTTGCCCACTGATAAGACACATTGAAAAGGAAACGTTACCCCTGTTGTGGCATTCCTGCCGAAAATCCATAACCTGAATCTAATCAAACAAAAATTGATGGATAATTCTACAAAATAGCATGCCTGCATTCCTCCAAATGTCATTGTTGTGAAAGAAAGACAGATGGAGGAGTTGTTCTAAATTCAAGGAAACTAGAAAAACACAACTAATTGTAACACGTGATTTAGAATTCTCCTGTAAAGGATGATACTGGGATAATGGGCAAATTCTGAGTAAGTGTGTAGATGAGATAATTGTATACGTGTTAATTTTCAGGTTTTCATACTTTTACTGTGATATGTAGGAGAATGTTTTTACTTTTAGGAAACACATGTTGAAGAATTTAGGAGTAAAGAGGCATCACGTCTACAACTTTTTCACAAACAGTTTAGAAAAATGCATGTATGTATGTATATTATATACATACATAAAGGCAAGATTTAGAAAATCTGGGTAGAGAAATTCTTCATGCAATTTTTGCAAATGTTGTGGAAGCCTGTACTTATGCAAAATTTAAAGCGGAATAAAATGTCATCTTCCCATTATCAAGTGGTTTTCTTTCTTTCTTTTTTTTTTTTTTTTTTTTTTTGGAGTTTTCAGCCAGGGCTGGGATTGAATCTGCCACCTCTGGCATATGGGGCTGGTGCCCTACTCCTTTGAGCCACAGGTGCCACCCTCAAGTGGTTTTCTTATTTAGATAAAGATTTCCTGGGTGCATTCAGCATTGCCCTTTGACTCATTTCATTCTTGAGTAACATATATATATTCATATTTACATCTAACATCTTAATTTTATGGCTATCATAAGGCTTATGGGGTTTCCTTGGAGGTAGATACTTCCTTTAGCAGTTCCTGCATTTGGTAAAATTTCATCCAACTTATCTTTTTTCCCCACCCCCACCCCCTTGCTGGGGGAGGTTCTGCACCACTAAGAAAGGAACCCCAGCTAAGCGTGTAAACATTGACCATTTTCTAGTCTGGGACTTTTTTCAGGTATTGTTGATAACAGTCTAGTACTTTTATCAGCACAATCTATGAAACATAACCCTAGGGATATACGTTATACCTGAAAGGAGTTCAGCAGCGTACCCGGAGATGAGACCATGAAAGGTTTAGTCCAAGTTTAATGAAAAGGGATCCACATAGGCAAAGTTGGCATCTGCACCAAGGGTGGTTGGAAGGCTGTCTTTACACTGCGTGTAGGAGGAGGAAGATTCCACAGCTTTCTGGAAGGTTCTGGTAGACTAGGGTCTTTCCAGGGGAATTCTTTGGGTGGGGTCAGGTAGACCTTTTGTTCTAGGAGGAGAGGGGAGGGGAGAGGATGAGGAAGGGGAATAGTTAGGTCCCCAACAATACCATAGAGTTCTTGGCTCAGAATGAGAAATAAAATAGAAGTGAGATCTTTTGTGGATAACTTATTAGTGAAATGGTTTTTATTTTAATGGGTATTGGTTTAGAGGATTTGAATATCATGGAGCAAGAGAGAAAATTTAGCATCTGTACATTTAAGCTCACACACACATGTATATCTCTATATAAGTTCATATATGACTTAATTTTGAAACTAAAGAGTATTTGGTATTCTACAGATTAAGGGAAGCAACGCATTATTTGAGGCAAAGCAAGTCATCTCAATATCACACATCTTACTACATGGTTTAGAACCAGCCAAAGCCAAGATACTACAGAACTGGGTTGAAATATGCCTAGGTCATCCTAACAAGGGAGTAAAATAAGCAAATTGAGTTCAACCCGTTGTATCACTTAGCCTCAAAATTTGCCTGTTTTTGTAAAACTTGCTATATTTAGACATTTGTAATGACAATTGATTATGTAATCTCTAATAAATGCTTAGTTACAATATCTTTTTTTTTTTTTTTTTTGAGACAGAGTCTCACTATGTCACCCTCAGCAGAGTGCTCTGGCATCACAGCTCACAGCAACTTCAGTCTCTTGGATTTAAGTGATTCTCTTGTCTCAGTCTCCCACGTAGCTGGGACGACAGGCACATGCCACAGTTCCCGGCTATTTTTTGTTGTTGTTGCAGTTGTCATTGTTGTTTAGCAGTCTGGGGCCAGTTTCAAACCCATCTGCCTCAGTGCATGCGGCCAGGGCTCTACCCACTGAGCTATGGGCACCCCGCCAAGTCACAATATCTTTAGTGCGAGTGTAACAGAAGTATGGGCCTGAAATGGGGAAAAATGTACTATACATTGTCTCTTTAAAACTCCCCACCCCACACTCGTTTTGGGAATTAAAACCTGCATTCCTACCAGAGGCCAGTATTCAGAGGGGCAGGAAGTATCCTTTGTAGAGATGGCTTAACAGAATTGTCGCAGCAGAGGTCACTGATAGGTTGGTCGGAGGAACTCCAAAAATGGAGCAAGCTTAGGCCACTCCATTGTGAGCATCAGGCATTCTGTCTTGGCCATTCAGTGACCTCTGCTGAAACCACCCCCTTCTGAGACCTTGCCAGGAAAAACCAGAAACTAGCAGAGGCAATGGCCCCAGGAACAGAATGGTCTTAGTGGGAAGCTCAGTGGGCCTGTCCCTGGCAATAGTCACTAGTACACCCAATTACACTCTCCCCTCCTACTCTACCTCAGACCTTTACAAGATAAGCACTCTTGCTCCTCAGGGCTGATCCTGTTGAGTCTCAACCCACTCTCACCGAAACTCAACATAAACTTTAGCTATTGCTGTACATCCAGCTTTGTGACTTGACTGAGTCGACTGCTACCTTACAGTCACAAGACTGTCTTCACCAGAAATGCTTTAGGTAAATAGCAATAGCCTGAAACCGAAAACTTTCTTTAAATGCTCTGTATTTCCACTTATAGATAGGATGATGGCCCTATAGAGGAGATTCTACCATCCTCTTAATTTGCTAGCAAATTAGTAAGCTTTTCCTTACTTCTCACATGACTTGTCCTTGTTCTTTATTTATCTGTGGGGATAAGACCAAACTTTCAGTACAGAATTTGGCTTCCTTGGGTGGGCCCACTGGCACCCCAGGGGAATGATAGCCAGCAAACTGCTACCATGGCTGGGAGAGGCCGGGACCAGCCTTCTGTTGTGCTGTGGATCTTCATCAGTAGGACCTGCGTCTTGTCGGAGTCAGAGAGTTAAGGGACTGCCCCAGCAGCTGCTGGAGCCTATGTAGCTTCAAGTAACTCCTGTCTCTTTCTCCCTGAATTAGACACAGCTCTGATCAACCAGAACCTTGTTGAGGAACAGGAAGTGGATTTGGGAAGTGGTTGATATGTCTTACCTATTTTTTTTTTTATTTTTTGCTAAGTACCCTGCTGTACCTACCCTTGCCTTGAGTCAACCTTTTGGGGAAGGTTTTTAAACCTTCTAGCCCCCTTTCAGGGCATTTTTTTTGTGGCACTGTTTCAGGGTAGAAGTAAAGGTCGAGCTAATTAGGGAACCTGGGGAATTCATATCCTTTTGGATTGGGAGGTATTGGTTCTTGTTGGAGAATCTGGTTCTCTTTTGTCCAGTTCCCATTCGTTTGGTAGGGCCTTGGCATTACGGTGATTTGTGTTGGGAATTCCCTGTATTATCTACTTGTCATGTTGTGTTTGTTGTTGTTTGTGAGTTCTTTTTTCATCATGGGAGTACCCCTGGGGAGGATCCTGGCTGAATGGCCCATGTGTAAGTCTATGTTTACGAGAGAATGGTGGTATTATAATCCAGTGTATGGGCTGCAATATGAGGAGAAATAGCTGTTGAATAGGGATCTTGAATGTTCATGTTATCTTAAAACTGGAATTATTTTGTCAAAGTTCAGGTAAATGGGATAAGATCCCCTAGGTGCAATCTTTCGTGCCATTGCACAATACAAAGGCCAAGAGGCCATGTGATAAAGCTGAGGAGGGACTAACCAAGTTAGATCCTATGAACACATTGCCAGCTCTGTACCTACTGGGGAATGTGCCACGGGCTCAGCCAGGCTTGAGCTCACCCTGCTGGGGCCCCCAATGCCGTGGTCACAGAGGCCTGCAGCCAGCCCTGGAAGTGGCCCTGCATTGAGCCATAGGCAGGGCAACCGCCACCACCCACCACTGGCATCAGGAGAGAGGACAGAGAGGGTGCAACTAAGACCACATCTTCAGTCCATGCTCACTAGGTTATGACTCAGAAGTAGGAAAGTGGGAATGGTTTCTCCTTGTAAGATTTGGCAGGCAACTCAATCTGACAAGAGGGCACCAGTAGCCAGGGCAGGGCAATTTACGTTATGGCAGTATCAGTTGTCTTGAATGCACAAGGACAGCCCCAGGGTATTATTGGACTTATACAAATCGGGGTCTTAATGCAGGCACAGATGGTATAATGGTAAATAATTACTGAAAGTGTATTCTGGTGGGTTTCTGGAGGCAAGGGCTTACACAGGAGAGTTCAAACAAGGTTCATAAATACAACAAAAAGCTAATGAAGATGCCACCGAATTTTTGGAATTCATCTATCAGGTATATCAGAAATATACAGACCCAGATCCAGGGTCCTCGGAAAATATGTGCATGATTAATATGATGTTTATGGAGCAGAGCACTCCAGATACAGGGAGGACACTGCACTGTGTGGAAGGGACCACTGGCCGGAATCCCTCACAGCTTGCTGGTACTGCCTTTAAACTATGTAATACTAGGGAAGAACAGAAACTGAAACCTATGTGTGTTCCACTAACCAAGGGTCCCTGAGACAATCAAAAGGAAAGGGCAGAAAGAGTCACTCCAGGTTGATATATAATCAGTGAGCTTTTTGTAAAAAGGAGGCACATTAGAATGAACACTGCCCCAAATTGCAAAGGGCTCCAGGCAACAAGAACACCCCAGGAAAGCAAATAGTTTCTCCAGAATAGGGCTCAGGTAATGAAGGAGAAGGTCTGGGGCCCCATCCCTCATTGGTGGCTCCGATCCAAATGTCCCCACAATCAACTGACAGTGGGGTCTCAATTGGTGCCAAGCTACATGTACGGAAGGTGTCTAGGCTTCCCCCTTGGCTGCCACCCCAGCCCCCCGCTCCCCCAGGGGTGATGGTGGTGTGTGCCTGGCAGTGGCTAGGCAGCCATACTTGTCATTGCAGGCCCAGGAGGCAGGTTTAGAGGAGGCCTAGAGCAAGCACTGAGTGCTGTTCCAGAAGCAGCAAAATCTTACCTTGGAGGGCTCTGCCAAGGTCCTGCTAGACACCTTTGAATACCAGGGCCTGTTGAAGTATACAGGAGGCTACCACTGAGGGACAATTCATTTTACCTCAGCAGACTTAGAGTATTTGCAAGAAGTAAGATGCCAAAAAATGAGTACGGCTATATGGGCTGATGGGACTCTGGAGTGTCAGAATTTTAATTCCCCTCACCAATGAGTACAGATTCATGCAGGATTTTGTGCCATTAATGATATTGTGCCAGTGATTGTGAGTGGTACTAAGTTGCATTTGAATGGCAGGATCCTGGGCCTAGGGTGACCTCCTGGCACTGCTGGACTGCATTGTATCAGGGGGTTAAAAAGTCTCTCCTGTGCTGTTTGTTGAGAGCTTAGCAGGGGCACTTGCAGTACTTGCAATTGGGCAGATTCCAATTTAGGACAGAACCTGCAGTAGCTGAGTGGGTTCCTAGGAATGGCAGGCTTCTGTTGCATCTGGATTCCAAACTTTGGACTAGCAGCAAAGCCCTGGTATGAGGCACCTAAAGGGACAAATGTGGAGCCCCCGATCTGGACTACGAAGTGTCAAAATGCTTTTTGAAAACTAAAACAGAGTCTTATAACTGCCCCCACTTTGGGGCTGCCTGACTTGTTGAAAGAATTTAAATTATAAGTTCATGAGAAATAAGACATGAGCCTTGGAGTCATAGTACAGTTGCTGAAAGACATCCCACAGCCAGCCGCATACTTGTCAAAGCAACCAGACAATGCTGAGAGAGGATGGCCTCCTTGCCTCTGAGTGGTAGCAGCTACTTGTGATTTGTTGTTGCAGACTGTCTCCTCTCAGCTTTGCAGCATGACTGTTGAGAAGTTCTGGAGTCTGTCCATTCAGCAGGATGGATCTGTCATTATCAGCCAGGCCAGAGCCAGATGGGGATCTTTTCACTGAGGGGGAGAAGCTTTATGGTCAATGGACGATAAGAGGCTGGGTATAGATCAAAGTAAGCTCCCTTAAATCTAAAGTTGTGGCTCTGACATTGGGGATGGCACAGCTAAATGGAGACAGAATTCTCAGGATTCGTTCTTCTACTCAAAGCTTTGGTTTGGCCTCTTATGAGGCACCTCCCTAAACACATGCACTGTGGCTATAATGCCCTAATAGATTTGATGGGACTTTATTTAAGAAGAACTCATTTGCAACAAATTATTTATGTGCTGAAAACAATCCAAAGACAGAGAAGACACCTGTTTCACATAAAACCCAACATGTGGGGCCCACACTTTCAGTGACTGGCAATGATTTCCCTCAGGTGCCTATACTTGTATTAGTAGAGAGCTTTACAGGCTGGGTAGAGGCTTATGCTCCCCAGATGGAGTTTGTGTCTGAGGACACAAGGATTACCAGAATCCTTCTGAAGGAACTTATTCCAAGGCATGGGCTCTCTTCCTCCTCACAGAGTAATAATGGACTCTCCTTTATATTGGAGGCAACTCAGTAAGTAAGCAAAGCCCTCCATCTGGATTGGAAATTATATGAAACTCATCTAAGTGAGATAGGGTGTTGCTGCTTGCCTTCCTCTGGATAAGGATAGCCCCTGGAAGCAGGGTCCAGTTAAGCTTCTATAGAATAGTTTGTGAGAGACCCTTCCATAGAATAGTTTGTGAGAGACCCTTCTATAGAATAGTTGTGAAAGACCCAAGCTAAATATGGTAATATAATCATGAGTAAGGAAAGCAGAGTAAAGCAATATATCAAACAAGTGGGTCAGATACTAACCACTATGCATGAGTTTGCCTATTTCAGCTCTTCACTCCAGTTGGAGGCAAGACAACCTCCACCTCCGTAAACCAGGAGACCAAGTGACTCAAACAACAACTGGCGGAGTAGAAGGGATCCTGTAAAGTGCCTGCAGTATCTCAGACTTCGTTGAAGTTGTCAGAAGTAAAACCTTGGGTTCATTGTACTAGAGGAAAGAGGTGTTGCATAGAAGAGGACTCAAGCCCCAGTGGATGGACCAGCTTTTAGGTGATCTAACGTGTCTGTTTAAGAAGAAAGATAAATAACCTTTCTTCAGTTATTTGTTCTGTCTATAGGATAGAGAACCAACTCCTTAGTAAGGATTTCTCAGGCTGTAGCCTCTTCTGCTGATCTGTCTCTCTCCTGGGTTTGCTATCCTAAACCTTGTTTGGTGTTCCTATGTATGATTTCTGAGTTTGCAGAAGTGTGTCTCTTTGATCACCTACAGGGAGCGATTAATAGCTCCATCCTCAGAGGTTTCTTTTTCGCTCAGCCCTGTATCAGACATTATGTAAAAGGCAATAGTAAGGACCCACAGTCCCACCCATGTCTTAGATATATCAGGTAGCCTCCATTTTGCCTTGTCAATTCTTACGGTGGTTGTTGTTGCTTATGCCTTTTCCTCCTGGTAATCTGTTGCATTCTTTATTTTTGTAAACCTACCACCAGAGCTTTGCAATGGCATAAATAGGTATAAACCTTCCATCTAAAACATTGCCCCAACTCGGCAAGAAGTAGCTCCATGACTATGTGGTTTCTCTTCCCATAGATACTGAAGGGGAAATGGGCAGTGGGTAAAATGTAACAGAAGCGAGGGCCTGAAAAAGGCAAAATGTGTTAGAAGTAGTCTCCTTAAATACACTAAACACTCTTTTTGGGAATTAAAACCTGCATTCCTACCTGAGGCAGTAATCAGAGGTGCAGTGGAGTGTTCTTCGTTCTTTGTACCACAGGACATGGCTCCACAGAATTGTCCTAGCAGAGGTCACAAGGTTGTCTTCACCAGGGGTGCTATAGTTAAACAGCAATATCCCAAAGCTGAAAATTCCCTTTTAAGCTCTGCATTTCTGCTTATAGATAGAATAAAGGCCCTTTAAGATAAGAGTCTATAATCCTCTTAATTTGCCAGCAAATTAATTTAACTTCTCTTAAGACCACTTGTCCTTGTTCTTCATTTGGCTGTGGGGACAAGTATCAAACTTTTCCTAACAAGACTATCTCTTTAAGTGCCCACGTATGTGTGTGGAGTGGGGTTGCCTTATCATCAGAACTCCACCATTGACCTCAGTGAGCTCCACTACCTGTGGGAATGATCAGAGGTTCTACAAAATTATAAAAACCAGCCTCAGCAGTAGTGGATCTCAAGCGTCAGGAACACCTGCCTCAAAATCAACTGGGGAGCTTATTAGAAAGAAGATTCCTGGCTTCCCTCAAGACCTACTCAGTTAGAAGCTCTGGATGTGGGCTTAGAACTCTGCTTTTAAAATAAACTCTTGAAAGTGATTTTTTTTTTTTTTTTGAGACAGAGTCTCACTATGTCATCCTCAGTAGAGTGCTGTTACATCATAGCTCACAGCAACCTCAAACTTTTAGGCTCAAATGATTCTCTTGCCTCAGCCTCCCATGTAGCTGGGACTACAGGCCCCTGCCACAACGCCCAGCTATTTTTAGAGAGGAGGTCTTGCTCTGGCTCAGGCTGGTCTCGAACTTATGAGCTCAGGCAGTCCACCTTCTTGGCCTCCCAGAGTGCTAGGATTACAGTCATGAGCCACCACGCCTGACCCCATTTGAAAGTGATTCTGATACATATAATATACATGGAAAACATTCTCAGCAGAAGTTGCCTGAAACAAAATTTTTGAAAGGGAATGTACTTTATACTCCTTTACATTGCTCGTATTTTTTCCACGTCACATACTTAATCATTATCTCAAATTAAACACATAAGAAACTGTTGAAATAATTTTATCAAAAGACCTTCCTTAAAGGCCAGAGCTACATAAATTATCCTCAGTTCAGCTTCTTTATAATTCTGACCTCAATTCAGTATTTGAGTCACCCAAAGATCACGAAGTCATTAGTCTTTTGGATAAGAAAAGAAATGTAAAGTTGATGAAAACAGCTAACTTTCTTCAGCTATGCTTCTTGTGTAAGCTGATAACCTATACGCATCATCGAGAAAGTTAAAATTAGGGTGAATCACAAGCAGAAAAACATGTTATCTCAGTTATTTTATATGTTCAATTTATTTAGATGTTTAACTATTTTATCCTATTTTTGATTCTTTGTTGCCTCGTTTTCTTGCAACTAGTACATTCCTATACATAGAGCATTTCTAATTCAGGAAGCACCTCTTTTTGGCATATATATGTATGTGTGTATATATATATAGAGAGAGAGAGAGAGAGTCTCACTTTTTCACCCTCGGTAGTGTTCTGTGCCATCATAGCTCACAGCAACCTCAAACTCCTTGGCTCCAGTGATCCTCTTGCCTCAGCCTTCCAAGTAGTTGGACTACAGGCACCCACCACACCATCCAGCTAGTTTCAGAGACAGGGTCTCACTCTTGCTTTGGCTGGTCTCAAACTCCTGTGCTCAAGGAATCCACCTGCCTTGGCCTCTCAGAGTGGTAGGATTACAGGTGTGAGCCACTAATCCTAGCTCCTCTTTTTTGCATATATTAAATTTTTTCAGTTTTTTTTATACCTAGAATTTACCTACCAAATATTTTTTTACTTGTAACTATGTTATCTAAGTATGTTTTTGAAATTTATTTATTGTCACATATCAAATAAAATCTTATTTACCCAAATCATTTTAATAGGAGTCAGTTTTAAATGTGTGTACTGAAAAGTAACATAACGCTAATAGAATACTCTAAACACTCTGTAATGGTCTGTTTATTTTGTGTATCAGGGCAAAGCAGTGGGACAAATGGCAATGGACTTCCAGATAAAAGATTATCCTGATTCAAAGTCATAGTAAATGGACAAAAGAACTTCAGCTTTAGGAAACTTACTGTTTCTTAGGACAAATGCAAAATTGGATCCCTGGTAAAAAATATATATATATATGAAAAATATGCAGTATAAGTAGACAGCAGCTTGGCAGACCAAACACCAGCATTTATAATATGATCCTTGGAGGGCAGAAAGGAACAGGCAACTTTTAATAAATACAGAACTATAAACACCAAATAAATAACAGAGGAGACAAGAAGATTGGTACGTATATCCTGTAGACATTCAATAAAGATTTTTTTTAATAAAGCACATATTTAACAAGCTTAATAAACTGTGATTTGTTTAATATATTCACTTTTAGAGTATCTCTCTCTGATGCTCCAGTCTAAGCTGGGGAGTATTCTTGCCCTCATTTATGTTAAAGAGTACCTTACTCTTCCTTTTAAATGTGTACACATATTACCTACTATAAGCAATTTGCATGCATAAGCTTATAGATTAAGTTCAGGGTCAGGGGGTCAATCTAATAATTATTTATGCAATTTTAACATGTTCAGAGGATTCTTATACTATCCGAGTTTGGAGAAATAGAAAAACCTGAATATTTCTTGCTTAGTAGTAAAGAGTTTAAAAAATGAATGGTACCTAATACAGTGACCTAATACTTTGAGCTCAAATTAAGTTCAAGGTTTCCTATAAAATTATTTTTTCATTTTAATCCATGGGCCAACATTGAGCCATTTTTAATTAACTACAAATACCTTCTTTTCTACAGGAAGTACTATGGTAATGATATAGCCATTATTTTATGTAATAAGAGTGATTAAGAATTTTAATGAATTACTCTAAGATGTAGGAGACCATGCACCAGGCTTGTGGAAGCGGTCACCGGCTCTTGAGGGAGACCCTTGGAGTGGGACAATCTCCTAGCCAGCATGGAGATGTTTGGCTGCACAGAGACAAGCCCTCAAGCAGCCGCAGGCATTAATTAGATAAAAATCAGTGGTTTGTTAGCAAGCAGGTGTTATTCATTGAACATTAGTAGTGCAGCAGGGTGGGAGTCGAGCCTGGGGAGAAAGAGCATGTAGTGATTATTAAGCACTTAGTTCCAGTATGTGGGCCCCCCCATACCTGTTCTACAATGCTTCAATAAAAGGCCACAGCAGAGGTGGCTCATGGCTCTGCCTGGAAAATGGGAAGCCCTTCCTCTTGCAGGCTTTTTTACCTTCAATCTGTGTTCCCAGCTGCTTTTATTCACATGGTGACAGGGTGCCACACAGGACACTGACAACTCTATAAGCCTGATTTTACACCATGTCTATTATTAATATGATACTCTCACTAGCACCCCACTACACCTTTAATTTAATGCTAAAGATTGATATTATAAGGAAGAGCTTGTGAAAATAAAAAGAATCAAGTTCCTAGGAACATGTATGTAAAATTTACTACAAATAAATGCTCTGAATAGGAGTAGAATTCAGAACTCCTTTTCCATTAAAATTTGTAACTTAAGCAAATGACCTACTGTTGTTGCTGTGTCAGTTTATTATACAGCATACCTTCCATGAGTTCCCCAGTGACACCCAACCTTGAAGGCATCTCTGTAGTCTGGCAGATGACTTCACCAACTGGTTAGGGCTTGGGACCTACTTCTTCAGGATCTGCAGTACAAACGAAAGTGGGTGGGAACAAACTCTTTCTGACTTTCACTTCTAAATGTTTCTAGAGCTTCACTTCTTATCTTCTGACTCCCTGTCTCAGAGGAAAAAGTCCTTTCTCTTCATCAGCTCTAACCCTCCCAATATGTAGTTTCAATCCCATAGCTTCCCGCCTCCAAAAGGACTGATTTCCATTAGTTATGCTATGTTTTTTTTTTTTTTTGGCTATGTACTTTTCTTCTCTCATTTTTCTTATATGTATCACTATCTTTATGTTTTCTCCATTTAAAACAAACATACAAAAAGCACATAAATAAAAAAACCCTCTTTCCTTTGATCCTTTCTTTCTCATTTTTCTTTACTGAAGAAGTTTGAAATGATCAAATGTTCTTCTTCCAGCCCTTCCCTGGGCCTCTCACTCCCTTCACCCTTGGCAGTTAGACCCGTGTGGAACTACTTCCGCACTAGTACTTTATTGCCTAATCAGTCTCTGCCCTCTCTTGCTACCTCTTCTGCGTTTGACATGGCTGAACATGCTTTTCCCATTAAGACTTTGTTCAACCTGGCCATTCCTAATTCTTGTTCCTTCTCAAGAGATTTGATTCACTCCCTGTGCGACCCTCCCTTTGTGCAGAGCTCTGTCCTGGTTACTTCTCATCCCATTCTGTGGGCTGGGCCTGGGCAGTTTCATTTACCCCAAACTAGTGACATAGGGTTCCCTCATTCAAGATTGGTCAAGGGACCCCAGTTTTCCTAGGCCTGGGCAATGTCATGAAGGGAATGCCCAGACTGAAGGGACTATATTCATTCATTTGTTGATAACACTCATTAACATTGAAAATGTGTTTCCAGTTCTCAAGTCCTGGCCAAGTGTAATTCTCAAGATCCACAAGACCTCTCCAGAGACTCCCCACTTGGGTCTTTCCCTCTGCCAGAAGCTCTGGTGCTTTTTAGTCCTCTGTATTCCTTTTTAATAAAATCCTATCTTATCACTGATCTGTGGTCTGTGGGTTCATTCCTCGAATCCCCAAGACCAAGGACCTACTGAAGAGAGAAATTCCAGTAACATAGTTTGGGGGCGTCGTCCAGGATTGAAGATCTGTGGTAAGCAATGGGACCACTTACCTCTATCCTGTTTTTCTCTAAAATTATAATAATGGAGACCAATAATTTGGATGCCCATCAGCTCCTGAAAGTCCTTAATACAGCTGCTGACCTCCAGGTCACAGGCAAGAGGCTGGTGGGGAACACACTTTCTAATTTCTCTTGGCTCCAAAAGAAAGGAGCTAAAGGGAATGTTAGAAGCTTCTGAACCCATTCTGTATTCACTCCTTTTCTCTGGTTGAGAGCTCAGCAAAATAGGAGTCATGCCTAGAGGTCTTGGGGTCCCCAGCAATAGTTCTGATCCCAGGGCACTGGAGGCCTTCTGAAAAAACATGCTCTCCCAGCTCTTTTACTATATGCTGTTATCTTCCATGGTCCCAAACTTCTTTTACTCATTTCTACAGACCTCTGCCACTCCCTCTGTAGTTTGCGTGCTATGTTTGAATGCTGGTGAAGGATTGCTTTATATATTAAGTTTGTACTGGGTTATTCTGGTATTTTTCAAATTGTAAGTGTGCTTCAGATGTTGTAGGTGTGTTGTAAGGTCCTTTTCATTGCCTTTCACTGCAAAATTAAATTCATTTGGCTTTTTGCATGTTTGAGATAAAAAGCTAAACTATGTTAACAGAGGCCAAGAAGTTGGCTCTAAACAAGGGCCAAAATGACTCCTCTACATAGCTCTGGGCGACCAGGAGCTACAAAGGGAAGCCCAGGACAACTCTCCCAACCCCAGGTAAGAATTTCCCTAAAACCTAGGCTATGGTTCAGTCTCTTAAAAATGAATTGCAAAGAAAATGACCCTGAGTATTTGATTTTTTTTTTTTGGTCTGTTAGTGTAAATGGAAAGGTTTAAAGTTGTTCCAGGTTTCTCTAAGACTTGGGCTAGTTGTAACAAATTCTAATGCAAAAATTATAAATTGTCTCTCAACCTTAATTTGTTCCTGAGTTTAATTATTATTGCCTTGCTAACCTTTGGGGAAGAAAGAAGGGTGGGAAACACAGTATTTAAGACCTGCTCGTGATTGAAAGCCTGTTTTCTTTAATTACTGGAAATTTAGAAAAAGCTTGTAAAAATTGTCACATGGGAGCAACACATAGCCATTTTCTCCAGGGCAGGGCTCAGCCGCACTTTGATTGACAGGCATATACTCCATTGCAGGCACAGAAAGAGGCAGAACTTGCATGAGGTGGGCCCAGGCTCCCAGATATCTGATTTCTCTGGTTGTGCTGCCTGCAAGTAATAAGCACAGGAAAGCCCATGAGTACAAAGCGCTACACTGGTAACTGTGGCTAAATCAGACTAGTGCACTTGGGAGTGGGGAGGACACTCTTCTCAGGGATTCTTCCCCAAGTATTGGAAGAACGTTTCCTTTTGTTTGACTGGAAGGCTTCCTGGGTTGGTCGGAGGATAGAGAACTCTTTGGCAACCCAGGAACACAGGGTGGAATTGATTAAAGCACTGGACGTTGTTCTTTCCCACAGATGGGTAACATTCTCTCTCTAAGAGAACATCAGGTAACATGTTCTCTCACCAAGAGAACTTTCATCAGGTGGGACCACTGCGGCTCACAGTTACCTGATATTTTGGCCTGTGCTGCCCAAACACCCTCCTGGGCTGTATTGGCTGAAGCATCGGGACATGTTTGATCCCCAGACGCTGAAAAAAAGAATGTATGGTTTTCTTCTGCACCCAGTCCTGGCCTCAGCATCAACTCTCCAAGGGTGAACAATAACCACGAGAGGGGACTCTAAATTATAGTAATCAAGAGGGGAAATGGTCTGAATTACCTATGTGCAAGCTTTCTTTTTTCACAGAGACAAACCCCGACTGTGTAAAACCTATGAGATAGATCCAGCTGTCCTGGTTTTGTAATAACTTCCCCCAATGGCCAGGGATTCCTGAGAGAGATGCTGTCACCACCTAGTTCAAATCTACTTCTTCCACATCTTCCTCTCTGCCCTTAGAAAACCCCAAGAAAGAATCTGTTTCAGAAGTTTCTTCTGGTCCTATTGAGACCCCCAGAAAGCACTTGTGTCCTCCTTTATGTCCGTTGGTTGAAACCATGGTGGTGAGGGGGAAATGTGTGAAATTCCATTTTCTCTGGCAAATTTAAAACAAATTAAGGTGGATTTAGGAAAAATTTTTGATGACCCAGACAGGTATACAGATATTCTCCAAGGGTTAGGACAAAGCTTTGACCTCTCTTGGAGAGATGTAAAGCAACTACAAGAACAAACTTTAAATGAGAAAAATGAAGTCTTGGATGAGCTAGAAAGTGGGCTGATTTGTGGTTCATGGCCAATACTGAGGAAAGGGACAGATACCCCACAGGAAGATAGGCAGTTCCCTTTGAAGATCCTGAATGGGATCCTGAGAAACAAGGTGACTGGTGATGTAAATATTTTCTAACATATATTCTGGAAGGTTTATGTCCATCCAAGAAAAAAACCTATGAATTATTCTAAGTTGTCTACTATTTACTAGGAACAAAGTGAAAGTCCCTTAGCCTGTCTTGAGCGGCTTATGGAGGTGATGAGAAAACACACTCAGTTGACCCCTGACTCCTAAGAGGGCCAAATTATTTTATTTTATTTTTTTGAGACAGAGCCTCAAGCTGTCTCCTGGGTAGAGTGCTGTGGCATCACAGCTCACAGCAACCTCCAATTCCTGGGCTCAAGTGAGTCTCTTACCTCCTCCTCCCAAGTAGCTGGGACTACAGGCACCCACCACAACGCCCAGCCATTTTTTGGTTGCAGCCATCATTGTTGTTTGGTGGGCCCGGGCTGGATTTGAACCCGCCAGCTCAAGTGTACGTGGCTGGCACCTTAGCCCATTGAGCCACAGGCGCGGAGCTAGGGCCAAATTATTTTAAAAGATAAATTTATCAGTCAGGTGGCCCCAGACATTTGAAGAAAACTCCAGAAATTAGCCCTAGGCCAAGATCTTCTCTTGAAGAATCTTCTTAAAATGGCCACAGTGGTCTTTTATAATTGAGATCAGAAGAAAGAGGAGGAAAGAGAGAAGGTATTAAAAAAAGAATGACAGCTCTAGTAATGGCACTCCGACAAAAGGGCACCATTCAGGGGCAGAGGGAAGCCAGAGGAACTAAGGACAAGTGCTTCCAATGTGGTTAGACTGGCCACTTCAGGAGAGATTGCCCCTAGTGGCACCACCTGTGGGGCAAGCCACTGTACACCTGTCCCCGGAAGTGACAGCCTCCTGGGACAGTGACCCCATCAACTCCTGAACTGGACTGAAGTTAGCCAGGGCAGTTTCTCTTGGCTCAAGCTTGGGTCATCACCCCTCAAAAACCCCAGGTCTGCCGGAAGACAGAATTTCTTCTGGACACTGGAGCGACCTTTTGTGTATTCCTCTCTAACCCTGGTCTTGTATCCCCCAAATCTGTAACTAGATAGAGGGCTCTTTCTAGAGGGTGTCTGGAAAGCCAGTTACCCAATTCTTTTTTAAGCGCAATTGTGGTGACTGAGTGTTCTCTCATACTTTCTTAAATTATGCCTGAAAGTCCTATTCCTCTTTTAGAGAGGGACATATTAACTAACGTGGGAACAACCATTTATATCAGTGGTTCTCAACCTTCCTAATGCCACAACCCTTGGATACAGTTTCCATTGGTTGCAACCCACAGGTTGAGAACCGCTGATTTCTACAAACATGTCACAAGAGCCTATACTATGCCTTCTCTTATTAGAGACAGAAATGAACCCAGAATTAAGGGCTACTGAGGGACAGGTGGGATGAGAAAGATATGCTCAACAGGTCCCAATTAAGTTCAAAAATCTCACCATCTCTCCCCATCAAAAACAATACCATCTAAAAGCAGAAGCTGAGGATGGGCTAATACCCATAATACAGAATCTAAAGCGACAGAAATTATTTATCCCTTGCAACAGTCCGTGTAAACCTATTCTAGGAGTGCCAAAGGCAAATGGAACTTGGAGACTAGTACAAGACCTTTGCATTATACATGAAGCAGTCATTCCTCTTCATCCTCTCCATATGGAAAGTTCCCAGTCCATATACTTTATTATCTCAAATCCCTGAAAAATCTGCCTGTTTCACAGGCCTAGACTTAAAAGATCCCTTTTTTCTGTATTCCTCTCCATGAGAATTCCCAATATCTTTTTGCTTTTGAAGAACCTTCTGACCCCAACACTGAGCTTACATGGACTGTGTCCCTCACTTGTTTGGACAAGCGTTAGCCCAAGACTTGAGTTGCTCCTCTTATCCCACAGCGACTTTTATT
Source organism: Arctocebus calabarensis (assembly GCA_963573935.1). Taxonomy (NCBI): domain Eukaryota; kingdom Metazoa; phylum Chordata; class Mammalia; order Primates; family Lorisidae; genus Arctocebus; species Arctocebus calabarensis. The sequence continues at coordinate 26,125 of CAUYON010017486.1, forward strand.
CAGTATGTAGATGGCATTCTTTAGGGAGCACCAGTTACAGAGGAAAGTCACAAAGCTACCTAAGCTCCATTAAACTTTCTAGCTGATTGTAGGTTCAAAGTTTCCAAGTTTTATTTAAAGCCCAATTTTGTGTATCTATAGTGCAGTATTTGGATCTTCAACTTTCACAGGGAAGAGAACTTTGGGCCAAGAAAGAACAGAACCAGTATTGTCTCACCTTAAACCTGGAACTCTCAGACAGCTTTGAGGCTTCCTAGGAATTACAGGGTTTTGCAGACTCTAGATTTCTGGATATAGTGAAATAACTAGACCACTCTATTCTTTAACTAAAAATGCTCAAATGGAGTGTGTAGTCACTCTAGAATGGGAACCGTAAAAGAGATAATAAAGACTTATGATGTATATCAGAGAAACAATTCTTTAAATCACCATCTAGCTCCCCCAAGTATACAAAAATGAGGAAAATATCTAGGTGAAGATTGGGAAATAGATTTTACTCTTCTCCCTAAGGTACATGGTATACAATATTTACTGGTATTTATAGATATTATTACTAATTAGATTGAAGCATTCCCTTGCAGAACAGAAAAGGCTCAGGAAATTGTAAAGGCCTTAGTGCATGAGATTATTTCCAAGTTAGGACTCCCTCTGAGATTGCAAAGTGATACTGGCCCTGCCTTCAAAGCAACTAATACACAGGGAATAGCTAAAGCCCTGAGCATAAAATATCATCTACACTGTTCTTGGAGGCCCCAATCCTCTGCGAAGGTTAAAATAAAAAAATGATAAAATCAAAAGACACTTACAAAAGAGAACTCAAGAAAGTCATCTCCCTGGGACTAGATTACTTTCCATTATTCTCCTTAGAATAAGAAATTTACTTCAAAAACTTGGTTGTAGACCATTTGAGTTATTATATGGAAGGCCCTTTTTAACTAGTGGTTTATTATTAGATCAAGAAACTACCGAATTAGTAAAACATGTTACTTCCATAGCTAAATTTCAACAAATCCTTAAGAACCACGCAACTACATTTTCACATTCAACACTAACAGAGCTTTTCTCTCCTGAAAATCTAGTTATGATCAAAACTCTTCCCTCCAATTCACCTTTCCGGACCCCAACCTGGGAGGGTCCCTTTCCTGTTATCTTGTCTTCTTCTACAGCTGCTAAAGTTATGGGAATTCCTGGGTACATCATTCACAAGTGAAATTCTGGAACCCACCATCGCCTATAGAAGCAGACCGTGAACGGAATTAATCATAGTCCCCCTACACTTGTGAGCCTAAAGAAATTTGAAGTCATTATTTAAAAACCAGCAAGGAAATTGTTAATGTCGTTTTCTTTGGAAATCACTTTATTTCCAATCTGACACCAATAGCACTGTAATTAACCCCCCTCCTCTCCCTCTTCTACCCTCGCTCTTTAATAGGCTAACCAGATTGTTATCTTCCAGAGATGATGTCATCAGGCCACAACCAGTAAAGATGGTTCCAGTCCAAGACCTGATTTTATTGTGGACCCCTGGATTGCCCTCCTTCTGGAGAAACCCTACCTGTCCCCTTCCATCATCATCTGGTTTAAAAGGAAGAAGTTAGACTGAATCTTTTTCCCTAAGAGCAGTTAAAGTTTCTACTCAGAGAGGGAGAATTGATACAGGGTTACCCCATTCAAGGCTGGACAAAATATGACAGTTTTCCTGGGCCTGGGTAATGTCTTGACGGGAACGCCCTGACCTTTTGCCCTGAACTGGAGGAACTACATTCATTCATTTGTTGATAACACTCATTAACATTGAAAAATGTGTTTCCACTTGTCAACTCCTGGCTAAGTATAATTCTCAAATTATATGAGCTCAAAAAGAGCTCATGTAGAAACTCCCCACTTGGGGCTTTCCCTCTGCCTCTGGTGCTTTTTAGTCCTTCTGTATTCCTTTCTAATAAAGTCTTATCCTATCACTGATCTATGGTCCGTAGGTTTATTCCTCGAATCCCTGAGACAAGGACCTACTGAAGAGAAAAATTCCGGTAACAGTAGTACAACCCAGACACTTCTGACTCTCAAATCTCTATCTTGTGGTTGGACTTCTCTCCAGAGATCTAGTTTCCTTTATTTATCTGCCTACATCACTTCCCTACTTGAAAAGCCATAGACTTCTGAAACCACATGTCCAAGGTTGAACTAATTTGTTCCTCCCTGTTACTTCTCTGCCATCTCCTTCATCTCAGGGAAGGATTTTGCTATTTGTCCAGCTATTTTAATAAGGAACAAGGCATCCCAGTCTCTCTTCCTTCTTCTTACTGCTCCCACCATCACCCACCACCACCGCTACATCTACTTGGTCACCCAATCTTGTCAATCTGCCTCCAAACATATCTTTAACTTAATTTAACTTTAAAAGGCAAGAATAGAAGAGGGAGAGGAGGGGGTTAATTACATCTCTTTAATTAACAAAGAGGTGGACAGTGGACTGCTAAGTGCACTTCTAACCGGCCTCTCTTCCACAGTTTCCTGGATCACTTCATTCCTGAAGGCCTCTCATGGCTGTCTCCTGCCTACAGAACAAAGCCTGAGCACCCAGAATGGCACAAGAGGCCCTGGACAAACTGGCCCCCCCACACCTCCCAGCTGGGGGCTCTGACCTCTACTCTTAGAGAAGTATACACCTTATATTCTGGTTGAGCTGGGCTATTTGCCTTTGTTCATGCTGTTTCCCTAGCCTGGCCTTTTGGTAGCCACCTTCCTCCACCTGTGTACCTGGCACGCTGTGATTCCTCACAGTACCACCTAGATGCTACTCCTTCGCTCACTTTCCCTGCCCCAAGCAGAATTAATTGTTTACCTTGAACACATGTTGCCTTTTCAGTACATCACACTGAATTGTGAAAGTTTCTTTAGATCTATTTCCTCCCTACCAGGCTGGTATATTCTACTGGGGAGGGGACTGCATCTCATTTGTTGTATTACTAAGTACCCGCGCAGAAGTTGAGACTAAGCGTTCAATAAATACTTATTGAAGTAGACTAGAGATTAGAATTATCCAGCCTCCATTTATAGAATTTCCTACAGTAATCCTATAGATCTTTGCTACCTTTGTAAATTTTCATGGGATTAATGGATAATGATTAGATTGTGTGTTCCAAAAGAAAAATACTACATAGCCATCGTTTCTTGAGCTCTGACTAGGTATGGCTCTTAAGTAATATATGCATATTAATTCATTTAATCCTTACATCATCTTCACTTTAAAGAGGAGATAACTAAGACCAGAGGAGTTAAGTAACTTGCCAAAGGTTACAGAACTAGGAAGTGGAAGAATCAGGATTTGATCTTGGGCAATTTTGGCTACAAAGTAGACATTAACTATTACCCCTGTCTGTTTCCATCTGTACTGAGCTACTGCAGCTTACTCCCTTATCTCCCTTATTTGGAAGCAACAAACATGTGCCTTTAGGAATAAGCAAATATTATAGCTTAGTACATTGTAATCTACTTGGCTATATAAGTATGGGAATGTTTTACTGATATAATTTTTGATACATAATTTTTAATTGTCAAATAATTAAATAAAATATAAATTATTTTATGACTTGTTTTACAATTTTATAGGCTCCACATTTGGTGAAGGGGAAAACACTAAAATGTATTGCATGTGTCTTTCTCAAAGGAGTCAGAATTTTACAGTCAAAAGGGACTTTGAAGATCTCTCAGAAAGATGACTCTTAACCCAAAATAATAATATAATCTAAAAATTTTGGAATATTAGGCAATCGATTTAAGATTTTCATCTAATCCAGATAAGTAGTTTATAATTGTTAGATGAAATTATAAATAGGAGTTTCATTGAATGCCCATTGTGAACTCAGAACCCATCTCAATACATTGTTTTACCCAAGGAAGAAGCATTTCTAGATAACATTACTAAAATGAGTTTTATTATGTCACTTTTTTTGTCAAACACATTATTAAAATAGCTTTTTGGTAATAAATGTTTTTTAAAGTTTCAATAATTACTCTTTCTTTAGTTATTTATTCTTCCTAAAGTTGGTTTGCTAAAAAAACAATAAATCCCTGCTAGATATTCAACTTTGGAAGAATCATAAACAAGTAGAGAGAAATCTTAAAGATTTATATCATTTAATCTATGATTCAAATATCTGGTTTAATTATAATTAAACCTCACTTAAGTTTTAAAGATGAGAAATAGAAATTGTTATTGGAAAAACCAAGAGTTGTACCTTAAAAGACATACCAGAAAATCTGATTCCTTTCAAAAGAAGTAAAAACAAACACAGGAGAAGCCATAATTTAAGGGAATGTAAAGGAAATTTGTACTTTGCCACCTTACATTTGACTTTGCAATGAGGTATGCAGAATGACCATCTATAAGCTACACCTAGAAAGAATTCAGAAAACTCAAGAGCTGAAGAGACTAAGGGAGTCATCATCAGGGAAAGTAATGGAGACTATCATTTCCATAAGGTGAGTGGACCAGCCTGTGAAGAATTTAACCAATTTACTTAGATCACAATGTGGGTGGTGACACTATTCTGGGTGATATAAGACCGGCAGTAGGAAGTCTAATAACAATGTTGGGGATATCTAAGTGTAGCTAAACCTTTGGGCCCAGTTCAAGACCACCCTCTACTCATCTTCCTATTGGTAAGGGCTGCTGAGTCTGGCCTGGCACCCTGGGTTCATAACATGGTCAGTTTGGTTCCTTACTTTTCTGAGGGAGCCAGGTCGTTATTGGATGAACTTCGTGACCTAAGAGACCTCAAACTACTCTCATGCTGACTACAAGTTTGGATCCACAGGTTCTAATGTACTTAGCACTGATTTTCCGGATGTCATCTGGACCCCTATAGCAGTAGGAATGGTATTTTTAGAGGATATCACAGAAAAAAATTAGAGCCCTCCCTTGCAGACTCTTCGTCTCTAGTTTTAAGTAAGGGAGATAAAGGAATGACAAGTGGAAAAAAAAATCCAACATGAAATAATTATAACCAAATGACAAATATTCTGGTTTATTCCTTTTAAAAGTCAAACTATTTGAACATTAACATTACTGTGATTTCTAATCTAAACTCCTATGTAAATGAAAACAATTGTATAGATTATTTTTATCTTTAAATAAAAGACTTGCTGAATTTCTTTTCTTGATTAATCCTCTGTGATCCAGTTTCAGCTCTAATCACATTCTTTACCTGTAACATCTAGGTGTTAATATAATGAATGTAACTGTATGTAATCTGATTTAAAGGCCAGCCATTGGTGAGAGAAATCAGAATAAAAATACACGTACTTCATTCATGTATGCAGCTTGTGCCTACAGAGATGAACCCGGGCAGCTGGGTTCTTACAGAGAATACTTGGAGTTCTCCCAATTAAGATGTCTGAGACAAAGTTCCAATTTTTCTTTTTTTACAGTTTAAGTATGAATTAGCTTTAGTCAAACCACACAGAATTTTGTTTTAGCATAGGGTAAGATAAGTGTAAATGTAACTATAAAATATGAGAATGATACACTGGCCTCCTTCAAATTAACTTTTCTTTTTTTTCTTATTTGGTGTGGGGGGGCGAGTCTCACTCTGTTGCCCTGGGTAGGTACCGTGGTGTCATCATAGCTCAGTCTTTTGGGCTCAAGCAACCTCAGTTTCTTGGGCTCAAGCAATCCTCTTGCCTCAGCTTCCCAAGTAGCTGGGACTACAGGTGCCCACCCTGTTTTTTCTATTTTTAATAGAGATGGGTCTCACTCTTGTTCAGGCTGGTCTTGAACTTGAGAGCTCAAGGGATGCACCTGCCTCAGTCTCCCAGACTGCTAGGATTATAGGCGTGAATCACTGCACCCAGCCCAAATGAACTTTAGAAATTAAAAGAGACAGTATTTTTTCAAAATAGATCAGTAATACTGTAAATTACTGATGAGACAAAGTGCTAATGTAAAATTTCCGTGCAATGCAACATATGTTATCAAAAGAGCCATAGATGTTCAATGCCAACTGCTGCCAGACTCCTGCTCAATTTTTTTCTCTCTTTCTTAATTACTGCTTCACTGGAGTATGAGTGACTTCTTTCTTTCTTTTAAATCAGTAGTTATGGATTCTGTTTAGATTTTCTAAGTACTTCTTTCTCTTGTAATTACACCTTCAAAAATTCACCAGCATTGAGACTCTCCAAAGGGCCTGTGAGTAAACTTTCATTATCATAGAGAGCACCTGCCTCTAGTCCAGCACCCTGCAGAGCCCTCTCAGGCCCCAGGAGCGTCAGTGACCTCAAATACTGTCAGTATCTAAAAGGAAGCCTGATGTTAAGAGGGAAAGTTATTATCTTTAAAATGCATACCCGTTTAGAAAGGACTTTGAAATGTAATTAATAACATGGCCTTTATCACTGTTCTAGGACTTAGCATTTGGTGTTTGCCAGTGCTATTCCATTTAGGGATTGCAATACACAATTTTCCTGTACATTTCCTATACAAATACAGTGGGGCTGGATTTGTCTTTTGAATATGTAGTCAAAGGCTCTTGTTCTATTTTCTTCTGTTAACAGTCCTGGGCTACCCAGTATTTATAATTACTGTTCCCTCATAATGATAAATTAGAATCAAAAGGTAACAGGTCGAATTTATCAAGTACTCGCTATATCAGTTCCAAGTTATTATAACTAACATAGCTTGCCATTTGTTTTATATATATATAATTTTTTTTTTTTGAGACAGAGTGTCACTTTATCACCCTCGGTTGAGTGCTATGGATTCACAGCTCACAGCAACCTCCAGCTCTTGGGCTTAGGCGATCCTCTTGCCTCAGCCTCCCAAGTAGCTAGGACTACAGGCACTCGCCACAACGCCCAGCTAATTTTTGATGCAGTTCGGCCGGGGCTGGGTTTGAACCCGCCACCCTCAGTATATGGGGCCAGCGCCCAACGCCTGGCCATTTTTTGGTCGCAGCCACCATTGTTGTTTGGTGGGCCCCAGGGGCTGGATTCGAACCCACCAGCTCAGGTGTGCGTGGCTGACGCCTTAGCCTGTTGAGCCATAGGCGCCGAGCCTGTTATTTATATTTTAAAGTGAAATGTGCTTTATGTTTTGTGGGTATCTCAAAACTTGTGGTTATGCCTATTTTATCATTTCTAAAATGAACGTGTGGGGTGTACCTTGTGAGAGGTATTTTATTCAACAAACGGCAGATTTTAATCTTTGTTTTTATGAATCAGAAACTACTTCGTTGGTGGTAAGCAGCCTGAGGAGCAGAGCTCTGGGAGAGCACCCAGATCTCCTGAGTGTGAATCCCTGAGTGCACTGGGGCGGCATCCTCAGGTTCTCTGTGCTTTCATTCACCTCCAGAACGCTAACTTGCCTACTTTCTGCTCATCCCCGTGGTTCTGTTACAATCTTCAGAAAGGGTCTGTGATGTGAGTTAATGCATGACATTTGTCTATACTGCATTCTTGGATGACTTTGCTGTCAAAGCAGAAATGCAAAAGGTCCTGTGGCTACTGTGTTCCTCTTAAGAATAATATATTACAGAGAATGCATCACATGGTGAATTTTCATACAATGTCGCAATATATTTGATTCTGTTTAATCCTCAAAACAACAGTCTGAAATATTATTCCCATTTTAGAAAGACAGAATTGAGGCTCAGAAGTGCCAATTGACTCCTCTGAGTTTATTTAGCTATAAATGGCACCTCTAGGCCTTCACCTCAGGGTTTCTGCCTTTCTGCTTCCTTTTTCTATATCACAGCTGCCCCAACCTATTGCTAATTCTAGATTAAGGTGTATTCATTTGGATCATGATTCTTTATAATCTGAATGTAAATTATTTGTTTTGTTCAATGTTCTTATTTTATGGTTGGCGAACAACATGACCAACTGAAGCTGCAGCCTTTAATCTTTCTAAAGACAATAAGCAAGAGAGAGGCCCTCTTAATAAGGTGCTAGCCACCAGGAAGGAAGCTGGGGAAAATCTCCTCCTGGGAGGTAATTGATTCCTATTGGCATAACACTCCTTGTAGCTCTGAGTTAGGAGGAGCCATGAAAAAGTGCTCTTTTTCCTCTGTTGCCAGAAGAAAGTTCACAAAAGCTTTTGTTCTTTCCACACCCCTGGGGTTAGCTAATTAGGCACCTAGTTTTTCCAGGGAGGGTCAATTCTGAGTATTCGCGAATGAAAGGTAGATGGATAGCTTTGAAGAAAACAAATTTTAACAGGATCATTACTTATAAGCCCAATGATTCAGTGGTCTAAAAAAATTTTAAAAATACCAGAATAATCCTAAAGGAGGCTAAGAATTTTCAAACATGCTATTTAGAAAAGCAGATTTATCAGGCTTGGAGCTCAAGTCCAGACCCTGGACCTAGGTTCTACTCCTGACTCTGTGTCCTTGGGTAAGATTTCCAAGTTCCCCACATCCTAAGGAGAGTGTAGGACCTTGTTTCCACTTAAGTGCAGGGGCCTTCCTGGTGAAGGCATACTATTAAACAAAACCTTAACCAACCCTTTCTCACTATCCCAGTAAAACAGCCGATGTTAGGAATTGAACCTCACTGCACAAGGGAAGTGAGGAAATTAAGTCCAAATTTCCAAGAAAGAGTGTGGAATCTAAATTTAGTTAGGTATTTTATTGAACCTCCAGGGTTCATAGTCCCTGTCATGTAGCAGGTTTTCAATAAGTAAAGATGATGGTTGGTTAGACTGATGGATGTTCAGGCCTTCCCCAGTGATGGTTAAGGACCTGGGGTGAGTGGGGCAAAAGAGACCTATGGTTGAGACTTGAAGCCACACATTAGCACAGTAACCTAGACAAAGTTATAAACCTCACTTTCTTTCTGTGTTAAATGGGGATACTTCACACAGGGTTATGAGGATTAAATGACAACATGCTTAGTTCAGTGTCTAGCACACAGAAAGTACACAATAAACATTAGTAGTAATAGTATTTATGATTTTTATCTTCTACTGCAAAGACTTCTTTGACCGGTAGGGAGGCTCCAGGGCAGGACATCTGAGGGTAGGAAATCTGTTAGCCTTTCAGGCTTGGTTAAACACTGGATCTGATCCCTATCCTAGTTCCTAAGAGCAAAAACTCTCCTGGGAACTGCCATGAGAGTGTCTGAAGATGAGCCTTCTGCACTGAGACCCAGAAGGATCTTCGCCTGCACTACTGGGAGAAATGGGCCCAGCCTGAGCCCCAGGCAGACCTGATGAGGACACTATCGCTGTCTTTGGTTCTTCTGTAGGCAGATAGGGAGATGAGGGCAAGGTGCTGGTTGACGCTCAGCACAGTCTGTGTTTACTGGACCAGACCTGGCGACTCATTTGCATATATTAAGGCATTTGCACATGAACCTTATCTTTGAATGTAGCCACGTTTCTTACTATCTAGGAAATGAGAGGACTTTCTAGAAACTTGGGGTAGGGAGATTTCTCCTGTTTTCATATGACAGTTTCTGTTTTAGAAGAACTTCCAATGTTCAATTTTTCTAGGGCCTTTCTATCAGCAGTAATCTTCCCTTTGTTTCACTAAAATTGAGGCAGGCAGGAAAGTATTAGTGGAGCAGCGATCCCATTCCTGTGTAAACATATTTTTATCAAGTGTGCCTCTAGGGAGCCTTCAGAAAACTGACCACTCAGCCACAGAAATACATGCGATTTTGAGAACGTTAAGAAGCTGCCTTTTGCAAGGTAAGGTCGCAGTGATACTTGATCAAGAGGGCAAGCGGTCCAACAACAAAAGCTCGTTCCACAGGACATTTTCTCAGCTAAAAACTGCCTCGCCGTCACTAACTCCTCCTGATATAAGAGGTCTGGGGAGATCAGAAACTCGGAAGCCTAAGTGTTCCACTGCTTCCTTTGGGTTGCCAGGAGCCCAATTCACTGCAGGCAGGCGGGGCAGGGGCATGGGGCAGCTTTGGGGCAGTTTCACTGAGAAAAATAAAATTACTTAATGGCATACATTCTGGGTTAAAAATAAGCATTATCAGAGGCAAAATAATAACCTTCAAGAAACTATGGACACTCCCCACTCCGTTCATTTCCCAAAAAGCTGGCTATCTGCGACCTTCACAGATTGTATGTGTCCCTCTCCCTTCCTGTCTTTGTGAAGTGACCCCGTTTCTGAAGCGGCGGCCAGAAAATTGACACCGTGGGGAAAGAAAAAAAAAATCAAATACACACCAGCTTGGCACTGCCTACCTCCTTCCAAAGCGCCAGAGGGAGGAGGCTATTACGGGTCAATATGTGATTTCTCCTTAATTTTGCTCTAAAAGCTGTCTCTGTGGAGCCATGGAACAATTCGCGATTTTGTCTCCCGCAAGTTCCCGAGGTGGAGACAGTCGCAGGCGTAATAAACCGCGTTAAGGAGCACCAGAACGGAAATTGCTAATTACTAAATCTCCTTTGATCTCGGGCCACCCCGGGCTCGGGTATTGGCGCTTTCTCCGACCTGGACCACAGGAGTCTGCCAGTCAGCCGTCGGATCTGCACTTAACTTACACGCTAAGTCTGGATCAGACTTTAAAATGTCCACAAACGCCCCAGATGTTAAAAGACAAACAAATAACAAAAAACGTGCCGCGCTGATGTGGGCCAGAAGCCAACAAGCTCCGGTGCGCTGAGGCGTTTGATGAGTTCCAGCAAGTCGCTACCTAGCGCTTTACTTTAAATTTGGGGGGTAGACTGGGAATACATTTTGTAAAATCCCCACGTCCACCACCTGTCTCTTCTCCACTTTCCTCTTTCGTTTGTGGGAGTTTTCTTTGCTGGGACTACAATGCGATGCGCGATCCTTTGCTAAATGAATAAAAGTCATCGGCAGGCCAGGCAACCGCGGCTGGGGGTGGGAGCAAGGGGCCGGCCTTTCAGAATAATAGGGAGCCGGCCTTCACTCTCGCTGGGTCTCCTCGGTCCCCTCAGCCTTCAGGTAAGATGAATGTTCCTTCATTCATCATCCTCGGAGAACGCCCTCCCCGCCGGCGAGCGCAGAATCTGCTCTCTGATGCAATCTATTAGCCCGGAGCGGCGCGGCTTTGAGGAGCGATCCGAGACTCTCCATTCTGGCCATTGTCCGCGGAATCGAAGCGTTTACATAATGCTTTAGTGCGGAACTCGGGCGGAGTGCGGACACCTCATGCGCAGCCAGGAGCGGCGGGCGGTGCAGCAGCTCCCTCGGTCTGCAGCTCCGCGGACCACCCTCGAGGGCGCCCCGGGCTGGGCGGGCCTGCAGGCTCAGGGACAAGGACTCAGGGCCTTCTGCCTTCGGTTGGTTGTGCAGAGAGAGAAAGAGAGATTTTTTTTTTTTTTAAGCCGCAAAGTTTTAGTGCTAGATCGCTGGATCCACGTGACCCAGAAGCCAGCGAAATGAACTTGACACAAATCCCGCTTTCCTGGCGGACGTTGGAGCCCCGCGGGTTTTTCGTGCTGACGGTTGGGAGACGGTTGGGAGACGCAGGTGCCTGGAAGCGCGGAGATACCAGGGGTTCTTCGCCGGCGCGCGGGTGGCGACCCAGCCCGAGCTCCCGCTGCAAACTTGGCTGGGGGATTCGGGCATTTAAAGTAAGGGAAATCCGCTGAAAAAAGAACTCTCAGTCTTTCGAGGCGCGCACACTTTGCAAAGTAAATGCAATCTCTGTAGTAATCCGGTTGTTCCTCTTTATTGAGAGGGAAATGTTCCTACTCAGAAATTTCCCCCAAGAGGATTTTTCACCAAAAATAACCTTAAAGTGCCAGCAATACGTCCTAGTTCCAACAGGTGCAAGACTTTTTTCGCGTTCACACCTCGGGCCTCTACTTCCCTAAGTCGGCAGCTTTAAGGCTGGAAGTGCTTAAATTTTCAGAACTAGAAGGGGCTCTTGGTGCACAACCCAGAAGCCGGGAGTCAGCCCGCCCCCTTCCGAACAGAGGACAGCCCCCAACGGGCTCGCCGCCAGCGCCCAATCAGTGAGCTCTCCTGGGTCTGTGACGGCATTCGGCTCCGCCCCCTCGATGGCCATAAAAGGCCGCGGCGAAAGTGGCACTTCTCAGCAACGCGCTCTGCCCTGCGTTCTGGGCAAGGTCCCCAGGTGCGACCCTTGGCTTGCTCCTGGTAGCACTGGCCCCACAGTTTCCGTGTTAGCTATTTCATCTCCCTCTTGCCCCACTGAGGTTTGTTTGGGTAAGTCAGGCTTCTCCGCTTCTGCAGTACCTCGCGCTGTATCTCACCTGACCGGCAGGTGGGCCGCATCACAGCGCCACTGCCTGGCGAGCTCACTGTGCCTATAGTCAACGCTCTAGGGACACGCCTCCAAGGCTCCCTCTTCTCTGCAGGATGAAGAACTCGATGCTGGAAGTGGTGTCCCTACTCCTGGAGAAGCTGCTCCTCATCTCCAACTTCAAGTTCTTCAGTTCGGGCGACCCGGGCGAAGACAAAGGGAGGAATAGTTTCTATGAGGTCAGCTCTTTCCTACGAGGCGACGTGCTGGAGGTGCCCCGGACACACCTGACCCACTATGGTATCTACCTGGGCGACAACCGTGTCGCCCACCTGATGCCCGACATCCTTTTGGCTCTGACCGACAACAAGGGACGCACTCAGAAGGTGGTCTCCAACAAGCGTCTCATCATGGGCGTCATTGTCAAAGTGGCTAGCATCCGCGTGGACACAGTGGAGGACTTCGCCTACGGAGCCAACATCCTGGTCAATCACCTGGACGAGTCCCTGAAGAAGAAGGCGCTGCTCAACGAAGAAGTGGCACGGAGGGCTGAGAAGCTGCTGGGCGTAACTTCCTACAGCCTATTGTGGAACAACTGCGAGCACTTTGTGACGTACTGCAGATACGGCACCCCGATCAGCCCCCAGGCCGACAAGGTATGACACGGGCCTGGCAGGGGAGGTGGGCTCGGTGGTAATGTCCTTTCCCATCCCCGACCTTTTCTTTCTCTTCCCTAGGTGCAGAGTTCTTCCTTTCCCACCGCTTCCACACCATTCTTAAAGTTCTATCAGGGGTGTTCAACCTTTTCTTCTCTCTGTCACACATTGGAAGAATAAGGGTTGTTTTAGCACACAAACTTAAATACACAAACACTAACAAAAGTTGATTAGAAAAAAAAAACCCTCACAAAATCAGCATGCAGCTTGGGCCACAGCCTGGATACCCCTTACCCTAACTAGACTAAGTAAGGAAAGCTCTGGAGTTCCTAAGGGAGGTCAAATCGATACAGAAATGGCAATGTGCCTTGCAGCGTATCTCCAAAGGTGCAGTGAAAGGGTGTGGCAATATAGGACAGCTTTCAGAGATTCCAGAGAGCTGCCCAGTTATTGCTGCAGAAGTCATCAGGTGTCCACCCACAAAGTAGTTAAAATGACAAAGGGCAAGTGACTGGGAGGTCTGGGGTCACAGAAAATCTGTTGCCCGCCACTTCAACGTTTCTTAAGAATTTCAATTGAAAGGAAGGTTTCTAGGGTTCATATTTGATCCATAACATCATAAAAAAATTGAGCACCTTTAAAATAAGGAAGCATGTTGGTTTTTCCCTCTCTCCTGCACTGAATTTCTTTCTTTCTTTCTTTTTTTTTTTTTTGTAGAGACAGTCTCACTTTATCGCTCTCAGTAGAGTGCGGTGGCGTCACACAACTCACAGCAACCTCCAATTCCTAGGCTTAGGCGATTCTCTTGCCTCAGCCTCCTGAGTAGTGTGCTGAATTTCTTTTGCTTGATATAAATGATCAAACGTCGCAGTAAGAGGACCTTCATGGTAGATCCCTTATTCCTGCACCGAAGCAGTAAGGTCTTTAACTTGGTATTCAGAATTCTTTCTGGGTTTGGGCTTAATCTGCATCTAGGCTTCTTATTGTTAAGTATCCTTTATGCATTAGTCCTAAAGGTAGGTTAATTTGCTTATGGGTTTCCTGGATATCATGACAATTGACTTTTAAGAAGAGCTATTAAATAGTAGAAGTTAATTTTTTATGAGTACTTTGAATTAACAGTAGTAGAATTTAGAATTATTAAAATTGCTACAAATCCATAGGAGAAAAATGGGTTTTTTAATTTCTTTTTAAAAGATAGTTAACGTGGTAAGCCTGCAGCTTCATTTGCAATTAGAAGCTTTCTCAGCTCTGGCTGCACTTGTTTAAAAAAGTAATTGTTAATGTTCACTCTTCATAATGGAAACCTGGGTAATCACATAATGAGCTTTAGTGTTACTCTTCATGTTTTGAACCAAAAGAATTGGAGTCCATGTAACCAGTTTTTAATTGCTCCATATCTTGATTAGTTTTTTGACCTATTTGGGAAAATTTTTCTCTGTGTGGCAGACCATGGACGCATTGTGGTTTTATACCTTGGTATATGAGACTCCTTGTAGATTTTATAGAGCCACAACAGACTCTATCTAGGAATTCTTTTCCAAGTAAAATAAAAATACAGTTAGAGCAGTGTGCAATGATTCAAGAATTACAGCTCCAGGCCTGTTTAGAAATGAACTTCACCACATTTACAAACACTGGCTCCAAAAGTGTACAAAAGGAAACACGTCAGATTTACTTAAGAACCAAGCAAATCATTTCTCTAAGGAAAAACAGTATTTCTAGCTGGTAATTAGGAGTTACTCCTTCATGGAACACATATAGTACTGTATTATATATTTCTACAGAAAAAATAGTAAAAATGCTTTTTAAGGTAGTAAAATATTTAATCTGAATAAATAACTAGTTGTAGTCCTTTTTCATCTTTGGAAACTTTGTCAGGTTTTACACCAGTAGGGAAGTGTTTTCATTGCTGTTGCTTCATAGCACCTCTTGTGAAACTGAGTTTTTTGTCTTAGCTTTGAATAGGTTAACAAACAATTTGGCCACAGAGTAGATTTCAGGGGGAAAAAAATCCTCATCCCCAATTTTCTAATTCTAAGTTTTTTGAACTGCCCTGAGAGAAATAGGTCATAAATAGTGAAGGAGGACTGGTTTCTACTTTCTTAAACACATAAGGAATTCTTTGATTCTGGGTTTGATTCTTGAGCTCTCCATATATACAACTATTATCAACTTACCATGAGAGTTACAGAGTTTCTGTTACTTGAATTTGAATTCATAAAACAGTCTCTCTGGAGAACACTTTCCCCTAGGAAAACATTGTAATTAGTTTGAAAATGAAATGGAAAAAAACATTTACTTCTTTGGGGGTAATATTCTATTTTATAAATTTAGAAATCATAAAATTAGGAGATTTTTATATTCCTACCCACAATCAGTAGTCTATAAACTAAAAATCCCTTTAATTAGTCAGTATTTCTCTTCCTTGTGCTTTTTGTCTACTATGATTTTTGTTTATGACTTAACTAATACTGCTTTTCCATTGCTAAAAATAATTGCAAATGCCTCTTTTTTCCTGGGGACTAAGTGCTCACTAAAGTGTCCTTACAGACTTCTTGACACTCTCTAGAAATTTCCTACTGTTGACCACCACTAAAGATGCTCTTGGCCAAGTGAACAGGAACAAGACGTTAGAAAGGAAGATCTGCTTTTGTGGGAGAGTCTACAATAATTATGCTTGACTTAATTGTAAATTATTGGGGGAAAGACAAAATAAGTATAACTGTACCTACAACTTGCTTACCTAAATACAGTAGAATCTCCATAGGGGACCATCTCCCTACACTGATTGCCTCCTTAAATTGCCCTAATTTTCATAGACTGGGCATGAACACATGTACATATATTAGTGCAGCAGGCCCAGTTCCTTATGTTGGCCGCCTGTGTCTGTTGATCAGTTTGTTACAGTCCCTTGGGTGGTCAATTACAGAGGTCTTAGGTTATGTATCTTTCATTATTTACCAAGCTGCTTTTTCACTGTTTTAAGAACTTTGTTTGTTTTGATCCTCACCACTTCAAGGTGTTACTCAATGCCTTATTAGTTTAGTGTAAGGAGACAAGTCATGTTTGACAAATAAATAGATTGGTATTTGTATAATAGGATGTTTCACAACTGTTTATATATTGTGTGAATGGACAGAGGCAATCATACTGCCAAGATGGTTTATTAATATACATTGGATTTGTTCATTCTGCCCAATAAGAATCTGGAAAGCTAGTTATAGAGTACTGTGTAAGCCACTGTAGAAAATCCTAAAAGGACGTATGATACCATGTCTAAATAAAGAGCTTAAAATTAGAATGAATATCACAACTCACATATAAATGGCAATTCAGTGCTAAATTCTGGCACAGAGAGTGCTATGATAGAGATAATCTTTGATAGGTATAATAGTAAAGCTAATGATTATAATACCTTATATTTATACAGCTCATAGAAGAATACAGAGTACTTCTGCCTGAAACATCTCATTTGTTCTCCATATCAATACCTCAGTGTTTCCATGGAGGAGGAGGTAGAGGGTAGTCTGGATAGATTAAGTGACTTACTTGAGGCCACACAGCCCAAGAAGAGGCAGAGCCTGAACTCTATCACAGGCCATTCCTTCTAAATAAAATTATTTTTCTAAGGAAAAAAATTTACACATACTAGAAGAATTCATTCCTCAGGGGTATAGACTATTTAACTTATTTTTTAGCAGCTAATTATGTATCACATAATTAATGGTGTATTTTATTTCTTTAGGCAGGGAAAGAGATAGTCAAAATTTTATTTTCTATACCTTTGGATTTTGAGACCTATGAAAGAGTTATTATCAAATTTTAGAATGGAGGAATTGAATCTACCTTTAATAGGTCAAATATCATTCTTTTTACTCGTGATGAAAGACCTTTTGCTCATATAATTTTAGAATATGCTATTGTTATTAGTAAGCAGTTTAATGTTTTTAACCTTTAATCCTGAATAATTTTATGTGGTTATATTTTCTGGAGTTTTTTAATAAAATATTTATATTTATGAAGGCAACTGCTATTATTAACCCCATTGTCTAAAAGATCATTTCAGCTACTGTAGGATGTGGAAGCAAGCAGCTGGACGGTTGATATTGTAAACCTTTTGATAAGTCATAGGAGAATTTCTAGTTCTTCTGGTCGACCAAAAATAGCTGGGGAAAGTGCTTTACTACTTGGTATATATGCTTCTTCTTGGGTTTAGCTACCTTTCCTGATATTCTGAATTTTTATTTTCCAGTTTTGTGAGAATGTGAAGATAATTATTCGTGATCAGAGAAGTGTTCTTGCTTCAGCAGTCTTGGGACTGGCATCTATAGTCTGTATGGGCTTGGCATCATATACAACACTTCCAGCAATTTTTATTCCATTCTGCTTATGGATGGCTGGCTAACTTCATATGCCTGCATCAGTGTGTGTATCCTATGTGTAAATATGTTTATATTATAGAGCACCAATCAGTATGAAGCATCGTTAAGAAAATGTGACCTGTAAGATTGTGTTCTGGATAAAAGATGTGATTAAGAATCACGCAAAATGCTTACTGTGTAAGCCCAAAGACAAAGGCTTTCTGAATCTTCTCAGGCAGTTCCTGAAACTTTGGAAATAGGACAGCTTGCGACAGAATTCAGCAATACAAGAAAACCAGCCCCTGATTTGATGGCCATAGGAGATTGTGGATATTTTGTTTTTGTTTTTGTTTTGTTTTCTCTCCTGTGATTACTGGTGTTCTGCTAGGCTGAATTTGAAGATCGGAGGATTTATTGAATGATACCCTTAACTTTATTGGAGATTTATTCTGTTTTATTGCAAAACAAATATTAAATTGAAAGCTTCATTCACATGTTTGATGATTGGTAAAGAAAAACAAAAGCTCACCGTCTGTTTTTTCCATGCATTGTATATAATCCTAAATCAAGAATATTTTATTTCCTTTACTTGAAACCAATATTGGCAAAGTTAAGTTTTAATGATGAAGTAACTGACTAGAAAGTATAGAAATCTGTGTTTTCCTGAGAAAAATAGCTACTATAGTATCATTTGAAAAATCTGGTTTGGCTTTACTTACTAGGAAGCCTGGAATTCATTATTTTTTTGCCTTTTATTTGCCACTGTGATTACCTTCAAATCACTCTGAGAGGTAAATGGATATAGGATTGAAGTAATTTGGGCATTTGGGGTGTGTATGTGTGTCAGGTAAACATACAGATATCCACATACAGAAAGACTAAGAGACAAATTGTTCTTGCTAGTTTCATTATCATACTACTATGGTTATCATAAAGCATCTAGTGAGGTGAATCTATTTTCTTATGTCCTTGAATTTATAGCATAAACTTGCCTATATGTCATTGGATGGCTTATCTTTTAAAGTATTCACTACCATACTATGAAATTTTTAAATGCCTTTAGATTTGTTTTTTGGTCACTTTTCTCCGTTTAATTTCTAATTATAGTTTATGTCCTTAAAAAAAATGCCACAGAAGTATAAAAATCCCAAATAAGTAGGACCAAAGGAAGTTACTATTGAAAATAATTTTTAAGTGTCTCAGTGCTTCCAGTCCTGTAAGTTGATTTCAACGAGACAATTATAATATCAGAGTTAAGATGGGCGGTGTTAAAACAAGCATTCAAGTGTTTTTGCAAAATTGACAAATTCTGAAAATGAAGCCACAGGCTAGACTTGCATTTCAGGTATTAAAGCTGCTTTCTTAACTATCAAGAATCACAAAATAATGAATCATATTATGAGTGGTATAGGTAGGGTGGGGCAAACCCATCAGTGATACAATGAGAACAAATTTTCAGAGCAAAATTTAGTTTCACTGATGTTTTATCACCACTGATTTGTCCACAACAAATTCAGTTGGAGTTTAGTAATAATTGAGCTTTAACTAATTATAATGTTTAAATAATTAAACATTAAATGGCAACACCACAGAATATTTATGTTCTCTGGACCTATTGTAACCACTTAAAATTATCTTAAATATGTATACATAGAAACAACCACTATGAGAATAAACCATTGTTAGTGGTTTCTCACTTACTGTATAATACCCTCATAGTAATAGTTTAAATAAATTCACTTCTTAAAAATATAGTTTTAACTCATAACAAATTAACACTTTTTTTGCAAACTCTAATATTTCAGGCAGCATAATCTACTGTCTGAAATTAAATTTGTATTCAAAGATAATGATCCCTCATTAAATGCCAAGGAAATTCTTAAGGTTGGAATTAATATAATTAGTCTTGACTCACTTCATTAAAACAAGACCCACTTCCTCTGTCATTTGAGTGCTCGTCATATGCCAGGGACTGAAGTGTTGCAATTTCATGGCCTAGAATTAATATTACTTTTTAATAGCTATTATAGAGTGTATACAGTACTATAGAGCACTTAGGGGAAGAACCAATTAAAGCTGCAGGAAGGGTAATAGGAATCTATAATTCAGGATGGTATGGAGCATTAAGCTGAGAAACAGTGTGAGGTAGTCTTATCACACTGATATGTTTAACGACCTATAGGAGTAGGGAACTGGGAGAACGGTTTTATTTATTAAATGTTCTACAATAGTAGAATTGTTGACTTTCTTAGGAGAAAAGGAGAGTTTCTGTTTGTTTTGTTGTGCTGTTTGGCTAGGTGCTTAATAAGGTAGCATGAGCAGCACACCTTCCTGACTCTGGCTGTGGAAAAAAACCCAAGCCACTAATGTGTTGCCTAACTTGAGGCAGTTCACAAATTTCTCTGGGCTTCATCCATTAAGGTTTCATCTTTATGATCCTTATATTTCTATATTTCTATTCTAACTCATAAAAAGATAACCAAGTACTGTCTGATGAAGCTTTTTATGGTTCATTTTATTCTTTGCATAGATGAAGGCCAAGTAGGACTACCTTGGAGCTAAGATGAATCAAAGCAAATGCCAAGTACTAGGCAGGGGTGAGGGGTGAAATAAAGACTGAGGCATGGACCTTGTCCTCAAGGTTTTTGGCTTACTACACATAGTTGTAGCAAGACTTTCTGTGACTGACATCTGAGTAGAGCTAATTGAAGGCACAGAAAGAGAAGAGGTTAGTTTTAACCAGTAAGGCCAAAATTATAGGGACCATGTAATAGACTTGTGAAAGATGGTGGATATCTTCCAGGGGACAGATTTGGGGCAGGACATTCCACATGTTGGGAACAGCATGACTAAGTAGGCGAAAACAGCCTACAACATGGTTGTAGTCGTGACAGTGTGAGATTGCAAGTGCATTCAGGCATTCAGGCAAGTGCAAGTGGTTCAGGGGCTAGAGCAGACCACTGGTGGTGAGTGAAGATCAGAAAGGAAAAGTGATATTCAGGTGGTACAGGACTTGTATAAATCAAGAACTCTGGGATTTGTGAAAATGGGACAAGACTGGACAAAGAAACCTATTAAGAGATGAGCTAATGGCCTCAATCTCTCAAATCTCTATAATTGTGAGGATGGAGAGCAAAACATATCAAGGAAGAGTTAGTAGACCTTTGCCAAGTCCCTTTATTAGACTCATGAATAACTCTTGGTTAGGGAAGAGTCATGTGCCTTGCTTTCCTGCCAGAAAATTGGTTCTTGCAACAAAAATTAGGTGGATGACTATGTGTATATTGGATACTCCTGATCTTTGCTCAGCTATGTTTGTTTCTTTTAAGGACAAGCAAGTAACCATGGATTTGTTTAAAATTTTAAAATTTACAGATTATAGATAAACTTATTTTCCTCCTTTAAATTTCATAATGTTAATGTCAACTATAAAAAATATTTTCCCCCAAGTAATATCAACTTATGACAATGGCAAAAGTCATTTGTTGTAGCTAAAAAATTTGGAAGAAACTGTTGCTAATCTTTGTTTTATATGATCTATTTACAGAATTTACCCAACCTTGACCTGTTAGCTAAACTAGTTTTATGTTTGGTATACATGCATGTCAAATAAAATCAATTTTACATACTGTCCTCTCTTGTCTCTGAATTTTAAATACTTAAATGTAGATCACAAACATTTTTTGAGCATAGTAGCCTTAAGAATTTCTCTTCTTCAAGCTTTCTTTCCTGAACATCATTTTAGATTTTTGAAGTTAAAATTTTATGTGGATTGGGCGGTGCCTGTGGCTCAAAGGAGTAGGGCACCAGCCCCCTATACTGGAGGTGGCAGGTTCAAACCCAGCCCCGGCCAAAAACTGCAAAAAAAAAATTATGTGGCTCTATCTACCTTCAGACCGATATGAATGATGTATGTTATCTAGCTCTTAAAGCCTACTCTGTTTATGTAGGAATGGGTTATGTTTAATACTGAACAACAAATCCCTTTTCCATTCTACAAAATTACGCAACAACAGCAACAAATAGAGACATGGCATGAATGCTAAATGGTTGACCATTGAGCAACATAGATTTGAAATGCATGAGTGCACTTATACACAGATTTCACTGATTGAAAATAAAGTAATCCTGGGATGTAAAACCCTAGTATACAAGAGGGCTGACTTTTCCTATACACTTGGGTTCTGCAGGGGAGATTTTAAGTATGTGCAGATTTAAGTAAATGGGGGTCCTAGAACTAATCCCCTGTGGATGCTGAGGGACAACTGTAACCAGGTTTATAAGGCCACCAAGACAAGCCTGAAGCTTTACTCTTGGCAACAGGTGGGGTGTGGATAGGGTGTGAGTGGAAGCAAACTTCCAGACCAGTCTCGAATGCATTCACAGCAGAGCCAAGGACCACAGCAAGACATACACTGGATGGGACCCTTCAACATCCAACCACATTTAAAGATGTGGTAAATCAGACATAGGGCTTGAGATGCTTCAGAAAATCAGAGACAGATGCAGAATTTGGCTCCAGTCTTCCCATCATATGGTCCCATGAGGTCTCCCAGTAATTAGACAAGCTTTCCTCCAGTGAGTATATTAATTTTTTGCACACCTTCTATGTAGAATCACGCAGGAATGAGTTAGAAATCTTAGTCCTGTAGTTGCTCACTCTAATGAGAAAGAATGATGGGATCTAAAAACAACAGCAGGCTTTTACATGAATCAGAAGAGCAGAGAGATGCATCTCAGAGTCTTACCTGTCTGCTGGGGACCAGTGAGAAAGAGGGATGTGATGTAAAGAAATCTTTACTAGGCTAGGAGTGGTGGCTCATGCCTGTAATCCTAGCACTCTGGGAGGCTGAGGTGGGAGGATCACTTGAGCTTGGGAGTTAGAGACCAGCCCAATCAAAAGTGAGACCCCATCACTATAAAAAATAGAAAAACTAGCTGGGCATTTTGCAGGCACATGTAGTCCCAGCTACTTGGGAGGCTGAGGCAGGAGGACCCCTTGAATCCAAGAGTTGGAGGTTGCTATGAGTTAAGCTGAGGCCACAGCACTTTTGCCTGGGTAGCAGAGTAAGACTCTATCTAAAAAAAAAAAAAAAAAGACTTCAGTGATACCCAAACTGAGTTGTAAAGAATAGTACTATGAATATTTAAGGTGAAAAAGACCTCCCTTGTCAAGACTTTTCAGGCAGACCGAGCAGTAAATACAAAGGCATTAATTGGGTTGCTACAGGTCATTAAGGACAATCACTTATGTTCCTGTTGTTACTTTGAGAGAAAGGTGCCAGTTTTGTTACAAAGAACTCATTCATTTGGGAAAGAGCAATTCTGATTTATATGATGCTGGAGACAAGAGGCAAGATCACAGACAAATTGGTGTAAAAGTCTGATAAAGATGGAAAGAGCACTTTCCAAAATTTCCAAGTACTTCAGTGAGTATTATTTGTGTGTAATTTTGTGAAGTATATGAAGAAGAGGGGGTGTAATTAGCTTTTAAGGAAAAGTAATGTAAATTTTATGGATGAGAGTTCATTTAAGATATATGGAGAAATGCAAAGCATGGGAACTACCTCAACAGGTGAATTATCACTGTTCTCTGTTCAACTCACAACGGCTCCCCTGTCTACAACTGTAGTAGGATCTTCTCTTGGTTCTAGACCAGGGGTGCAGTACCTGCAGCCCTAAGGCCACATGTGGCCTTCTAAGTCCTTCAATATGGCCTTTTGACTAAATCCAAATTTTACAAACAAGTCCCTTTACTTTTAATACATTTTTGTTTGCCTTTTATATTTTTGCTTTTAAAAAAATGAATGTATTTAAAATACCAAAGAATAAAACAACTTTCAACAAAATGCAGGTTGACCAGCACAATTAGAACATTAGTAACCCATAAGGGCTGAATTGATGGTTGCTATGCTCATGATTTCATTCTAAGTTCCCCCACCTGACTGGTGGCAGCAGTACTGCAGAAGGCTGGTTGGTGAGAGTTTATGGGTGCCCAGTATGCCTGTTTATTATCAGCTTTTGACAATGATGCACTGTGTCTCTGTTTAAAGTGGAATTTGTGAGTAGTTGCAGAGCTTGAGAGTATTTTTTAATTTTGTCTGTTCAGCAGCCTATCATGTCAAAGAGGACCAAGAGAACACTGGAGGAAGAAAACATTTTTTTAAGGAAGACTGGGAATTGTAATATTTTCTTGTTTCTGCTAAAGATAAGATGATTTGCTTGCTTTGTGATACTGCTACATCAACATTAAAGAAATTTGATGTTCATCAGCATAATAACACTCATTAGGACCACAAATATTTTAAATTAGAGAGGGAGGCATGTAAGGTTGGATTGCAAAAATTAAAAGATGAAAAGAAAAAACAAAAACAATTCTTTTAAGCAGTAATAAGACTTGGAAATATTGCCATTGAATCAATGTAGCTTATATGCTGGGGAGGGAAAAGGAAGCCATTAGGTGATGCAGAAATTGCAAAAGAATGCATTAGTGAAGTGTTTCAAAGTACAAACAACTGCCTCTTCTAAGGAGAACCATAACTGATTGGCAGCATGAATTAGCCTTCAACTTAGCAATGATTTCATGCTGTACTTTAAAAGGAAAATATATTATTTAATTGCTTTGGATGATCAACTGATGCTGCTAACTTGGTTCAGGTTTTATACTTCATTCTGATCACAGAGATTTTCTTTGTTATGGAGTTGCTTGTTTTGGGCACTCTTGTGAACCAAACACAGGGAATAGGTATCTTCAATAACTTTCATGATAAAAGTCATGAAGTTGGACAGAATTTGGCAAATTTAGTGAAGGTATGTAAAGATGGTGCACCTTCCACAACAGGAAAACATGAAGGGTTTATTGCATAGACAAAAAAGTGTTAATAGATCCAGGTGTTCTCATTTCCTTCCATTGTATCTTGCATCTATGCTAAAGCTACTATTTTTTTTTTTTTTGTAGAGACCGAGTCTTACTTTATCACCCTCGGCAAAGTGCCATGGCATCACACAGCTCACAGCAACCTCCAACTCCTGGGCTTAGGTGATTCTCTTGCCTCAGCCTCCAGGGCAGCTGGGACTATAGGCGCCTGCCACAATGCCTGGCTATTTTCTGTTGCAGTTTGGCCAGGGCGGGTTTGAACTCACCACCCTTGGTATATGGGGACAGCACCCTACCCTCTGAGCCACAGGCCCTAAAGTGACATTTGGCAACAAGTTTTAAGTATTGTTTACTACATCCCTGCAGCTGCAACATGGCATGCTCAGTTTTAAAACCAGCTAAAGTTTAAGGATGAGGTATTCCGTGTGGATTTGCCATATCATTCTAAAAAATGTTCCTGATTATAGGGACAGGCGTTAGCTAAAATTTTATCTCCACAAGAAAAGAGAGTTAAATTTTATGGAGAACAAAATCAGTGATGTGAATCATTGAAATAAAATTTCTGTAAGAATTAGGAATGCAGCATTTTTGTGTGATATCATGTCACATCAAAATGACTCGAGTATTTCTCTGCAAGGTAAAACTAGGTCTATATATGACATGTGGCAAAAATCCAAACATTTAAAAACAAAGCAAAACTATCTTTTTTTCAAAACAGCCTTAGGAAGGCTGGGATAAGAAAGCAGAAAGTGGGCGGGGCATGGTGGCCACGAACCTTAAATATAGTCCAAAGGGCTCTATCAATACCTTAGGTTCATTACAATTAAAATATTTACTTAAAAACACAATGGAAGATTAAGCCAATCCAAGTGGCTAACATGTCCAGTGAAAACTGGACAAAATAATGATGTCTGATCCCTTTATTACATACTGACCCAATACATGTAGCATTTGAGACCACTTTATCTGATCCTTGACTGAATCACCTATCCTTTGAAGAACAATGCATTGATAATCCTTGGAAAATCCTTTTTTTTTTTTTTTTTAATTTGAGATAGAGTCTCACTAAGTCGCTCTTGGTAGAGTGCCATGGTGTCTCAGCTCACAGTAACCCCAAACTCTTGGGCTTAGCTATTCTCTTGCCTCAGCCTCCCAAGTAACTGGGTGCCCGCTACAACACCCAGCTATTTTTTGTTGTAGTTGTCATTGTTGTTTAGCTGGCCCAAGCCGAGTTCAAACCCTCCACTCAGTGTATATGGCTGGTGCCGTAATCACTGTGCTATGGGCACAGAGTCATCCTTGGACAATCTTCTTGAGCCAAACAATGAGTCCAAATTCCACAATCTATCAGATAAACAACTCTTGTCTGCTAAGTCTTGATCAGCCAGCAGGTGCCCCTAACAATCTTCTCTTTAGAAGAATCAGAGCTTTTTAAGCTCTGTGTTAGTCCAGACACCTAACTGGCTAAGTGTTTCATTGCTGAGTGGAAACCAAAAAGGTCATAATTGCTACATGCATGATCAAGATTTACTTCCTCTTTGAGGCTCTCCTAACACCCTTCTCCACCCATCATCTTCCTCATCATATCTTTCTCCACTTCTCTGGCAAGTCATAGACAAAGGACTGCCAGGGAATTTATCAGCGGTAGATTCCCTTCATTTCACATGACACACAATTTTTCTAGAGACTTAAGGTGACAAAATTTACAGTAATTATATTTAAAAATATAAAGAAATTTGAGGCATAAAGTAAGATGGGAGAAAACGTGAAAAGGAGATTTAAGAAAGTGGCTTTGCAGCACCTCAGTATCACCTGGTCTGTTAAGCTGTCAGGCAACCATGAGGATTCCTGTCATTGTGTCACTGCTGCAGCCGCTGCCTCTCCTTCTGTGGCTTAGTCAGATTTCTCTGCTACTGCACATTCTCCTGACCACTGTGAACCAAGTGCTATGGGGACCTTTGCTCAAAAGCGAGTTTTGAAGAAATGCTCCTTTTCCATTTATTCTCACACCTCAGTGGTAGAATTTCTGGACTTCTGAGGTAGAGAAATACTTTCCTTTAGAGTAGTGATTTTCAAAGTATGGTTTTCAACCCAAATTTGCAAGGAAGTTCATTGTCTAGTTTGTACTAGAAAGTGGGAATAGATGGGATAGATTAGTTAGGGGTCTTTTGTCCCTTCTAATGGGGCAAAAATAACAGCTTAAGTCACTATTGTAGGACTATGTGGTCTGAATGGAAATGTTGAGAAAAACTATAATCATGGCTTCACAAGAGAGCTTGGGAATTGACTCTCTTACAAAGTAATTAATAAAATATAATTTGTAAACTTGCTGGGTTCCTCTTTATATTTGACTATTTTAATTTTGTTATTACTCTCTTACTGAGGAAAGATGAGTCGACTTTTTATTCTTAGAACTTGATCTTTATTCTTTCTGATATAAAAGAAAACTTTGTGTTCATCTTCCCATCACATCTGGTCTCAGGTGCCTCAGCTCTCTAGGGCTTCTTCATCTGCTCCTCTGGACTTTTCCATGCAAGGTGAATGTATGCAACACTCAGCAAACACCCTGCAAGAGATTAGAGCATGAAAGTGCTGAACTTTATTTAATTCATATACTGAAACTATGAAATGTTACCACATCCTTGCTGAGCTGATTTATAGTCAAACTGCAGTGAAATGGCAATGCTGTCTTGTGGTTATAGTGCCTAATACTGAACACCATTTGAAACAGTAGAGGATGGGATCTCAAATTTCTTTGGGAGCCATAGATGCTCAAGGGTAGGGGAGAATCTTCAGGCCATGAATATCTCTGGACTCCAGTAAAAGTGTCATCAGTCAGAAGTGAATATCCATGGCAACTTCTGCTAAGATGGTCTACTGAATCAGAGCCGACAACACATTCAGAGCTCCCAGATAATAGGGACAGAGAAGCTGAGACCAAGGCCAATCCAATCGTCTCACTGCATATGGAAGTTAGAGAACAACAATCGCCTAGACTCCATGGAAATAGTGTAATAGAGCCAGAGTGAAAATCTTATTCTTCTGGCACTTATGTCCAGTTCTGCTCTACGGTTTCTATATCCAGAATTGCTTGCAAGCTCGCCAGCTAGTAAGAATATTTTTCCATTGGTCAATGATTTGGAGGAAACATCTTTGATTCCAATGTTTGTTATCTTCCTACCTAGGCAGCAGGGCAGACTCTTAAAAAAATTGAAAAGGTCAACTTTTATCCTTCTGCCCACTTTTTAAAACCTATTGGTTCTTTCTCTACCCAGGCTCAATGAACTTTTACTGACAGATATGTTCTTAAGAACATATTTTGTCCAGTAGAAAGGAGACCTGGTGAAGTCAGGGAGATCTCCTAAGAACTCAGAATCTGGGGGGGCTCCCTTATCAACCACTCCACATAGGTAGTCACAGCATTCAGATACTTTTTCCTGGCAGGGTAAAGCTGCTGCTTATTCCCATGGCAGAGTATTCAGACTCTGCTACAGTCCTTTCATTCAACTCTCACGTATTTTTGCTAGGCATTGAACTTGGCATTTGGGATACACAGGCAAAAGACAAGTTTCTACTCTCATAGAAAAGATATGTGGTGATCATAGTATTCTAACTACCTGAGTTGAAAGTGGCTAACTTTCGAATCTAACATTTTAGAATTTATCATTTCATTAAGTGCTTTCACATAAATTTGTTCATTTAATAGCTATCACTCCATATAGCAAAGAAGAAACTGAGCCTAAAAATATTAAGTGACTTAGCTTTTTTCATACAGTCAAGGCTAAATAGACTAAATGTCTTATTCAAGATTTCAGCAATGATATTCAAACTCAGTATTTTTGCTCCAAATTCCATATGTCACACTACTATTTTTGTAGGGAAACCAAGCAAATGAAGTTATTATTTTCTTTCCAGGATTATACTACTATATTTAGCTAGTAGTTAAGTGGTGTGAGAAGGCAACACATTTGTTTCTATAGTCTTTGCCTGTGGCTTTTGACTGTAAACTTTAAAGATCAATGTGCTGTAACAATTCTTAAGATGGTAGATCTTGGCTGGGTGCCCATAGCTAAGTTGTTAGGCTGGCCACATGCACTGGGTCTGGTGGGTTTGAACCCAGCCTGGACCTGCTAAACAACAACAACAAAAATAGCCAGGCATTGTGGCAGGTGCCTGTAGTCCCAGCTACTAGGGAGGCTCAGGCAAGAAAATCACTTGAGCCCAAGAGTTTGAGGTTGCTGTGAGCTACGACATCACTGGACTCTACAGAGGGCAACAAAGTGAGACTCTGTTTCAATTAAAAAAAAAAAAGGGATGGTAGATCTTCATCTAGTGAAGTACTATGGAGAGATAAAGCAGCTCTAGTTCCTGGAAACTGAATATTAAGCTGATACGACTGATGTCTGATTTTAGTTTTGTTAATGTATCTGTTATGGACTGAATATATTTGTGTCCCCTCTAATACTTGTGCGTCCCAATGGGATGGTATTTGGAGGAGGGGCCTTTGGGTGGTAATTAGGTTTACATGACATCAGGATGGTAGGGTGCCCACAATGGGATTAATGTCTTTATAAAAGGAGGAAGAAAGACCAGAGTTTTCTCCTTCTCTTTCCCTGCCATTTGAGGACATAGTAAGAAGCTAGGAAGAGGACTCTCACTTGCTCACGTCTTAATCTTGGATTTCCCTGTCACCAAAACTGTGAGAAATAAATGTCTGTTGTCAAAATTATCCAGTCTATAGTATTTTTTTTTTTACTAGCATCCTGATCTGACAAAGACAGTATCCATGCAAGTTGCACCCAGTCGCACAGATACTGTTCAACAGTCCCTTGATGAAGGCATTATGGAGTTTATAAGCTGACACCATTGTGAATATTCTGTATTCCATAGCTAACTATTTGCAAAGCAACTTCCTTTTGCGAAGTTATGCTGTAACAGATATTAAGGTAAAACAAGGTTAGGTACTTGTAGCTCAGCAGCTAGGGAGCCGGCCACATACACTGGGGCTGGCGGGTTCGAACCCAGCCTGGGCCTGCCAAACAACAATGACAACTACAACCAAAATATAGCCAGGCATTGTGGTGGGCACCTGTAGTCCCAGCTATTTGGGAGGCTGAGGCAAGAGAATCACTTAAGCCCAAGAGTTGGAGGTTGCTGTCAGCTGAGATACGATAGCACTCTACCAAGGGCGACATAAAGAGATTCTGTCTCAAACAAACAAGCAAAAATTAAAACAAAAACAAAAGCCTGTACTAATAATACCAGATGTGTCCCTCTAACATCTGTTTTTTTTTTTTTGTAAACACACAGATAAACACATGGTTCCCTAAACTGAGTATCTGTTAACTGGGATTTATCCTTTGCCTATATAAGAGGAGTTATTTCTGGGCAGTGAAGTCCACATTCCGAATCACAGTGCAAGAACTCAATTGAGCATGCTGAGAAGCTTGGATGCAGTGGCGGCAAATAGACCTCCAGGCTCTCCAGCAATGTGAAAGGGTGGACTATTTTTCAAGACCTTTAGGCCTATTGCAATGACAGGCCTGAGTTACAAACCAAAGGCCATTAATTGCACGAGGAATGTAATAATACTGATTCAGAATAAATATGCCTTGGCCATTTTCTAAGAGCAGACAGGCCCTAATATGGTCCTGTTGTTCTAAATTCCCCCATAGTCTCTAGCACTTGCAAGCCAAGCCTGGGAGTCTTTTTGTTCAGGCTCTTGAGAAGCCAAGAAAAAGGTCAAAGTCAGATCTAAAGGGTAAGGCCTTAAAGAGCACATTCGTCTAGGAAATAGGAAATGTGTCAGAAGGCAATGTTAGAGTTAGGAGGGGCAAATGGTTTAGGATTGTGCCTGCCATAGGCTACAAGTCTAGTCTATTCTCATAAGGACCATCCTCCTATCTTCATGGGATCCCTCTGGGAACCTATTAAGCACCAGCCTGAACCTTTTTAGCAGTTTGGGAAAACAAAAACAAAAACCACACCCTGAGTGCCCTGTGCAGGGTAGGGGTTACCTGGTGGACATAGGCCCAGAACCTTTCCTCTACCTGTGATTTTAAATGGGGGTTAGGGGAGGCAGAGCTCAAGAGGCCACTAAGTCTACTCTGAAATGCCTCCCCGCTCCAAGTTTGAAATTGATGGGTTTGCTTCACATACAGTTGGCTTGTCTTGTTCCCTAAGAAAATCAGAAAGAGCTTCTAAGTATCCAGTCCTCATGGTGTATATAGCAGCACTCATAAAGTGTAAATAATGAGTACAATTTGTGTGTGTTATGTGTATGTGAAGTGTTTTATTCTAAATATTCGGAAATAATAGCCTATATACAATTTAACAATATTTAGCCAATTAGAATTTTTAATTAATAATGATCTCCATTTTCCAACATTCTTTATAAATGAGGGTACATCTTCTTGGACGTGTTGCCACTATTCAAATGGACTTTTTAACCATAGTATTAGCTAACCATAATTTCTCCCTTATCTGGTTTTCCTATGGTACTCTCACTTAATGTGCATATCATGCGCCACCTGAATCAGCAACACTGATGGGCCACATTCTACAAGCAGTAGATTTTGCTAGTTGGTTCTCCCAATACCATCGTCCCTTTCCTCCTTAGTGACATGATCTTAATTTATTTGAGATTAACAAACACACCTTTTAAAATGCTACATTTCTTGGCCACATGAAAAAGTTGTGAACAATAAAATAAAAGGAGGTAAGTGGTGTAGGAATTTCTGGAAACCACCTTAAAAGGGAAGGCATATTCATTTCCTTTGCCCCTTTTTCTTGCTGCCAGCCTGGAAGTGGACCCCGTGGCTAGAGACCAGAAGCCATTCAATATTATGAGACATTTTGTGGATAGAAGCCAGCCACCTAGGGTGGTGAAGCAGAAAGAAACTGCCTTGGGTCCCTCTGGTGCCACCTTATCAGGCTTGGACAGTCTGCCTACAGAGGAAATAAGCCACTAACTTATTCAAGCAGTTCAAGTTATTTTAGATTGTTCTCTTTTATGCAGATGACCTAATCCCACTTGCTAAATCTCCTGATTTAAATCTCTGTGAGGATCTTGAAAATCTGCATTTTGGACAACTGCCTACGTTAATTCTTGCACACAATCAAATTTAGAAACAACTGCCACAGGCTCAGCACCTGCCCGTACACCTGAGCTGGCGGGGTTGAATCCAGCCCAGGCTAGCCAAACAACAATAACGGCTGCAACCAAAAAATAGCCGGGAGAATCGCTTGAGCCCAGGAGTTTAAGGTTGTTGTGAGCTGTGATGCCACAGCACTCTACCCAGGGTGACAGCTTGAGGCTTTGTCTCAAAAAAAAAAAAAAAGAAAAGAAAGAAACAACTGCCACAGCACACAAGATCTCTAAATAATTTTATAATTATTTCTTGGAGACAGAGCTGAGACAGAGATTGTGTGCATTATACCTCTGCATATATTCTCTAAGGTATAGTACCTTAACAAATAGTAGGAAATATTCAACCAAAGTATACAGAATGGATGAATTGGTAAGAGAAGTCTTCTTTTACACTCCCAATTTCCTTCCAGAGCAAATGTTTAATTGTAAACACTTTGAGAAACACTTAGAAAATAATTTTCCTATTGCTTTGAAAGTTATAAGTATGTTACTGAACCACAACATGATAAACAGCACTTTGCAATGACAATATCGTTCCTCACATGTGATAACTGTTCTAACTGTGCAGTCCTTTCTAAAGTTTGAAACTGGAAGAGGATTTTAATACCTCTAGCCTTGGGGATGTAAAATAAAATCCAGTCCTACACACAAACAATTTAATGCTTACCAAATTGCTTTTATGATATCTACCTTTTAAATATATATGCATGTATATGTCTGTAGACAAATATGCACATGCATTACTTTATAGACAAATAAGTTTCCAGTTTCCTAGGTATTATATGTTTTTCAACATTACAGCCTTTAGTAACTATGATAACGATGCTAATAAAAACACCAGTTTCTTGAATGAGAAGTTGTTTGTGGTGTTCATTAGTCAAGAAAGATACACGTTGATTATCTATGAAGGGATTCTTACTATGACTTTGGGGAAAAAACTCATTTGCATATTTCAGTGCCGCGGTTATCCGACATTTCCGTAAGGAACTATCTTTTGTACCACACAACATCTCCACCTAGTGACTCTTTCAGGATCCTACAGCAACGCCTAGAAATTGTTAGCTGCTTTAACTTTTCAGATGAATCCTGTATATCTCACACCTCTGCGGCTAGTGCAATCAACCTTAAACACATTTATTTGTATGGCTAAATTAAGTTTAGCCTAAAGCTGTATTCCTACCTATTTTACGTTCAGCCTAAAGGTTTCTATTTACGCAGCGCGCGGTAACCTACTCTTGTAACAAGTAGCCAAGTCTCAGCCAATCACAGCAACCATACTTCAACCACTCACAGTTGACCAACTGTTCCAATAAGGCAAACACCGAGCTGTAACCAACCTGGCTGTTTCTGTACTTCATTTCCTTTTTGTGTACACAAATTCTCTCCAACCACATGGCAGCAATGGGCTCGTTCTAAAGCTATTCTGGTTCTTTGCTCAATTAAACTCTGTTAAGTTTAACCTGTCTAAAAATTTTTAACAGTATTTAGAATTAATTACTGGGAAATGAGAAAGCACCAACATCATGTAGGAATTCTTTTCCCAGAGAAAAGAGCAGTGACAAATAGTAATCAATATAACAATTAGTTCTGTGACAGTTCTTGATGTAGAGAGTTGATGATACGTCAAAAACAAACAATCAAAAGGGCAAAGTTTTCTAGTGGCCTTTTTTTGAAGGCACACAGCCTCTATAAAACAAGATGGGTATTTATTGGTTGAAGGGCCAAGAGTTTAGGCCAGGGTATTACTTGAGCGTCCAGTATGCCCCTGATATAATGCTAACTTTGCTACTTGTTCTAGACACATTTTGAGACAGTATAGCATAGTGGTTATCACTGAGGGCTTCACAGACAATCCGCAGCCACTTACTTGCTGTATGACCTTGCTCTCTATTTCTCAGTTTCCTCACCTGTGAAGTGGAGCTGTGCCGTTTGGTAACGTTGCTGTGCGAATTAAATAATATATGAAAAGTCCTTATAATTGTTTTGGCACATAAAAGCATTCAGTATTTGCTAATGTTATTTATCATTTAATCCCCACAATCCCCTGTTTATTTATTTAGACTCTTCTTGAGTAGAGTGCTGCGTTGTCACAGCTCACAGCAACCTTACACTCTCGGGCTCAAGGCCTTCTGAATAGCTGGGACTACAGGCGACCACTACAAAGTTATGCTACTTTTTCTATATTTAGTACAGATGGGTTAGGCTTTTCTCAGGTTACTCTCTGACTCCTAGGCTCAGGCAATTCACTCTCCTCAGCCTGTAGAGTGTGAAGATTACAGTCACCTCACCTGGCTCACAATCTCATGCAAGGTGTCATAACCACAAAATCATAAAGTAGGAATTTAAACCAGGTCTGTCTAGCTCTAAGTGTTTTTTTTAACTTAATTTATTTACATTAACAAAGACAATTTAAATTGCTAGACATTCATAAGTTCTTTGAACATACGGGAGACACAAACCAACAAAAATTATGAATTAATGTGGAAGAAAATACCTTCATGTTGAAAATAAGGCGACCTATGTTACTCAGTGGATTACGCTGCGCTTCAAGATCCTCATTTGTTTTTTTTGTTGAGACAGAGCCTCAAGCTGTCACCCTGGGTAGAGTGCTGTGGCATCACAGCTCACAGCAACCTCCAATTCCTGGGCTCAAGTGAGTCTCTTGCCTCCGCCTCCCAAGTAGCTGGGACTACAGGCGCCCACCACAACGCCTGGCCATTTTTTGGTTGCAGCCGTCATTGTTGTTTGGCGGGCCCGGGGGCTGGATTCGAACCCGCCAGCTCAGGTGTACGTGGCTGGCGCCTTAGCTCGTTGAGCCACAGGCGCCGAGCCA
>CAUYON010017487.1:0-10634 GCA_963573935.1 Arctocebus calabarensis
CTTTATATAGTGATCAAGAAAATGCCATGAAGGCTAACTGTAACAGTACAATCAAAACATTTCTGAATGTATATGAATCGTGCCCTATGATTGCACCAATGTACAGAATTATGATTCAATAAAATTATAAAAAAAAAAAAACAAGTACTGTATAGCCTCCATAGTTGACCAGCTCCTTGCATTGACCACCTCCTTAAGTTGACCTAATTTGCATAGACTGGACATGTATTGCATGTACTCAGTGGGATTTCCTGGTGTTGACCACCTCTGCATGCTGACCAGTTTATTATAGTCCCTTGAGTGGTACAGAGTTTCTATTGTAAGTTTGAATCAGTGTATCAAATCTTTAGGCTCTACCTATTGAGAACCTGTGACATCCACATGAACTGCACTTTGAATGCTGGAACTAAAGAGATGACACACAAGTCTACACCATCAGCATAGCAGTAATGACATATATTGCACTTCAAGTTGTCCTGACATGGTTGGAGGGCCATGAATCTCTATTGCGAATGTACTTCTTTACACATAGTCATCCTTGCAATTTTAAATTCAGGGTGACATTTCACATTGAATAACAAGCAATAAACATGTCCTACATGTGGAAGATTTATATAAAACAATATATAGAAATATATTTATTGACTTGAAATAAGCACCCTCTACTATGAGGCTAACAAAAATTTTGGAAATAATAAATCCCTGCTCCATGAGGACAGGTATCTGAGTCTGTATTGCTAATCAACAAGGGTTCTAAAATATTTGCATAGTGGAAAGATCTGTAAATATATTGTAAATAGACACATACATACATAAATACAGAGATATGTAGATATAGATGTATTTGCAAAGTAGTGGTATCATTTATGTCATCTCTTCAAGAGATGCCCACAGAAGGAGCTACTTGGTCTTTATTAAGAAAAAGCTACCAAGCCTTCGTTGATTAGAAGAGAAAAGCATAGAATCATTATATAAAACTTATTAATTTTCTAGATGTAATGTAGACTTCCCCATGCAAAAGTTCATTTTGAGCTTCTTTACATTTAAGTAGGTATATATGTGTGATTCATTCATTTATATTAGAATTTGAATTATCTAGGTTGTCATAGTCTTTATTTCCTTATCCTTCTGTTTTTAAAGAAGGGAACATGAACACTATCTACTTTCTTTGGGCCAAGCAGCCAAATCAAAGTACATGAGAGTACATTATGCCAAGTTTGTTGGTGACCACTTTTATTTTCTGATTTCCTGAATATCGATCTCGTTAGTCATCTGTATTTACTAACATGCCCATTCCATATGCAAAATAAGGGACAGTGGTTAAATAATTTATACAACTTATATAAAGTTTATGTGATAAATAAACTTACATTATTATTTTTATTAGAGTAATTAGTGGAAAATTAAAATGATTGCTTGAAGCTGCTAAGGGAGAAACATGGAAAATTTGGGGGGACTGAAACAATTTGCAGACAAACTGCGTAGCCTAGAAATAGCAAAAAAAAAAAAAATAGGAAAAAACTTATTTCATGAATGCATAAAATACCTGTAGACTAGTTTTTATATCATTTATTCCCATAAAATATAAACAAATCTGTTATGAAGAGTTAAAATTTATCAAAACTTATGCAAAAACACACAGACCCTACATGGTGCTTTGACAGTCCAGGGAAATGTAAATAAATATAATGATGCATCAAGCCTGAATCATAATTACATAAAATTAACTGTGGTACATACTGTCCTACTGTAATAACTCCGTGGTCACCTCCTGTCGCTATTGTGGTGAGCTCAAGTGCTGTAAGTAACTTATAGATGCTTATAACAGCCTAAAACGCCCTGGGATGCTAATGATCTCCATGCGAGCAGTTTATTTTCCCAGTAAATTGTGTATTTCAGTAAAAAAGTGAAGTCTCACGGTTCTCATGCCTTTTTCATTGTGTGTTTGTGTGCTTGATCATGTGAGCAATTTCAGCGGGGCTATACCTTCTCAGGAGATCAGCTTCCCTGCAGACTCTTTATCAATGGAGACAAGAAAACAAAAATGGATTTTGTTCAAACGTGATGAAAATATTCTTCCACTCTGCCAGCACAATCACTCCAAACCACTGTGGCTATTGATCATTTGACTAGTACAATAGAGGGAATGTATTTTTAGCTTTATTTAATTTTAATTAATTTGAATTTAAGCAGTGATAGCCACCTGTGATCAGTTACTAGCATATTGGACTGTGCATTTATCTAATATCCTTTAGTGATCATCTTCATCGAAGAGGCAAGTACAAAATTCATGTGGGCTCCCCAAGTACTAAGTATGGTGATTCTAAAGCCTGATGCATTGATCTCTTCCTGAGGAAATGCTGGAAAGGCCACTTGTGCCATGAGTGAGACCATCTCAAATTCAATATCTCCTCTATGGCCACCTCTCTACCCCCCACCCTCCTATGGTGGCTTTTTCTTATAAGCTTTTCAGCTCTTACATCATATGGTCTTGCTTTTGAAACCTCAGAACAGAGTGTCTGGCCAGTCAGAGTCCCAGAGATATTCATCAGATGGTAGCAGCCATTCTTCCTGAGTGAGTCTGTTAGGCTGGATTCTTACTGAGAGGTGAGAGAGCCTGAGGATTCAGCGCCAATGATCTTTAGAAATCACGAATCTCAATGTTTTCTGAATATGGTCCATGTAGTGTTATGTGATGTGAGATGGTTTTGGTTGGTACAATAATGTACTTTGATGTACTGTTTCATTTTAATTATATTAGTTTGACTTATTTTAATGTGTACTCTTGAGTTAATATTTGAATGGCATATCTTTGTTCTATTTCTTTTATCATTTGTGATACCACTGCAATCCACTCAGTGACATCGTCTGGAACAGAGCATGAAGAAATTGAATCATTTTGGAAAGTGCCTTTTAATGTCTGAAAAGTATTCTAATATGAAAGTATCTGTGACTCACTTTTCTGCAGACTAAAATCACTTTATTACTTTATCATTCTATCTAACTTTCAAAGTGAAAAAAATAATTTATGTCTTTCCTATCTGGTGGCCTGGAAAACATAATTAGATACATTTGATGGAGTTGGGTCTGAAGGAATGAGCTAGAAGTTGTGGCTAGAGCCTGAGACTGCCAGGAACTTGTGGAAGCTAATTTCCAATCCAGGATGCTTTGTTCTCTGTTCCCCTGACAATCTAGCTTGGCTTTTGTGTGTGTGATTTTTAAGTAGTTCCAACATTTTTTTTCTCTGATTTGATCTAGGCATATATTGATGGAGGTATAAAGAAATATTGGTTAGCACTTTTTCCTTTGAGTTCACCATCTGGCTGGAGAGATAAGTTGGCTAGTTCTTTGAATAGAAGACAAGTGTAAGAATACTTGAGTTAATTAAGTTTAATTACATTTAATGCCAATCTCAGAAGCTCTTTCCCTTGATGAGCTGAACCGCAATGACTCAGTTGCTTAATACAAGAGAGTATACACTGGTGGTACTGTAAATCCCACTATTCTGTTGAAATACCTCTGATGATTTTATGTTCCCACAAATGACCGATGTGAATGTGAATTTCCCAGTGAGGAGATGTTTTGTGTTAAGTGAAGCAAGTATACAGGAACCATTTTAAAGGCTTCTACTTTAGTCTCTCAGTTTCAGTCTGTTCCCATTTTCTGTGACTGTTAGAGTCTTACGGAGAGAGGAATTCATTTATTCAGATTTGATTGAATGAGTGAAAGAACAAGAATGAATGACTGCACTTTGACTACTTCATTTCCTCCATCTTGCTTTTTCACTGTCATCTTCCATGATGGGATTGGGTGGAAGAACTTAGAGTTGGAAATGTGTCTTGATATGAAAGCCAGTGAGAGACAGAGAGCCGGCAAGAATGTGCAACTGATCGTGAGTGCTTTGACAGATGGCCCACAACTATGAATTTTAAACTTATGTCAGCCCGGTGGTAATGGAGAACCTAACTAAGATGTGGGTTTAACCAGTTAGGTGGGAGCTACAGCTTAATCACTAAAAGGATAGATAGACTTATATTATTTTTTAAATTTCAGAATATTATTGGGGTACAAGTGTTTTGGTTCCATAAATTGCTTTTGTAAAAGACTTTTACTGTTAATAATAACAACCTCTATTAAGAATGTTGGAGTCATCTAGGTAATTGTATGAACTTTTGTTCAAACCTAAATTATATAAAAATATCAAAGTACAGCACTTACAGGGAGCATGTAGATGTTACAAGTGAAGGAAGGCACTCTCCTCCAAATCTCTGTCAGTAAATTCCTTCTCTTCAAAACTAAGAGTTGAGTTGTATCTCCAGTCCATTTTGCCCCCAAAGAATTTTATTTTAGTTTTACTCAATACTATTAGTGTCTTCAGGATGTTGAGGGACAGCATCTTCAATGAAACAAATAGCCAGTGTAGACAAAGATCTGTGTTAGAGGTTGGCTGATTTTATTTCTACCACAATGGGTTACCCTATAGAATTTCCTCATTTCAATTATTTTTATTTTTAAATACAGGCTTTTTTGGACATAAAAACATCTTGGACACCCCTTTTGAAAAAGCTTGGCATCTCTGAAGTAACTTGTTGCACATTTTTGGGATTTCTCCCATTCTCCATTCTCTCTCACCTACCGTAAGAAAAGGAGGTGGAGGCAAACTCTCAGATATGGCTCTGCTTTCTTGAGAATATTACCACTGTAAAGGGAATTTGTAGAAAACAGTAAAAGTATATGAAGAGCAATAAAGCAGCTCATTAGTGTAGAGTCAGACTTACCACTTTATGAGATCTATATAATTAGTTATTAAAGGGTAAGACATTTGTAGAAATTATAAAAAGCATTCTATTAAGGTCAAGGTGGTTGAGATTCAAGTTTAATCAGGTTTGGTCTTTGACTTTACCCTAGAAATCCATGATGAGGGATGAAGTTGAGAATTGTTTGCTATTCAAAAAACAATTCTAGAAAAGATTATAAAATTCCTCTAGTCTTATTTTCAATACAGCTTCCTAATTATAGACTTGACTTTTGTGGCTGACCATCTTAACTGGTATACTATGATTCTGATGTATCCTCGAATGAGCAGGAGAAGTCAGGGGACTTGGCTCCAGCCAGGCCTTGGCCATTGTTTACCATCTCAGTGACCTGGAATTACTTCCTTAACTTTTGTGCTCTTCTCTTCTAATCTGTAAAAATGAAATATACTGCTTCCCATTTCCTCTGGGAATTTTAAGAATGACACAAAATATGAGAGCCACTGGCACAGAGAGTCCTGGCCCATGGTAGGTGCACAGTGCTTCTTTGAAGAATCTCTATGATTTTCTTTTAACCTGAAAAAAAAGCTTTGAGGTAGTATCTTTAAGTAAAGAGTATTTCCAGTCAATTTTTGACTCATATGGGTAAAGCAGTACTTTGGAGGGCATTAACCTTGTGTCTAAGGTCTTTTCATGCTGTGGGAGGAGCAATGAGTCAGAATCAGGAGATGATTAGGTAGGGTTTATCCTGAGTCTGATCTACATCAGCCCTGTGATTTTGAGCCAATCAGGTAATTCTGGTATTCCTCTGTTTGGTAAATAACCACATAACTTTCAGTGTAGTATGCTTGTATATGATTGTAATCGGAGTGAGACTTCTGGAGTTTGGAGTGCAGCTCCGCTCTGTGCATTGTAACCTTAAACAAAGACATAGGTAAGTGTTCCTTGGCATCCTTCATCGTAAAGTGAGCATAATAATCATACCTATATCACAGAATTGTTGTGAGAAAGACACATATTGATAAAAATAAGATAACTAATCAGAAGGTCTGGCACACAGGCTACTCAAAATATATTAGTTTATATATTTCTTTTTCTTCAAATTTTATTTTCCAGGGAGAAATATTCTGTATGCTTTAAGTTACTATGAGGTCATATTCAAGACAGCTTTCACTTCTATGCTCTGTCCATATTTTTGAAGCTTTAGGAAAATATTGTGTTTTGTGTTGTATTTTATTTTTTGATTATATGTGCGAAAAGGAAAAATAGTTTAAAAACATTTTATTAATACTTTATATGCAAGCTATAAACTACCAGGACAAAGAAAGAACAAAAAGAAACAAAGGAAAAAAAGAAGGAAGGAAGGAAGGAATAAAGGACAGAGGGAGGGAAAGAAGGAGGAAGAGAAGAGGGCAAAAGAAAGAAAATAGAAAGGAAAAAAAAAAGAAAAGAAGGAAGAGAAGAAGCAGAAGAAGGAGGAACTGGAGGAAGAAGAAGACAATGAGAAATTCATTTCCTGATATGTGACTGTGACACTTTGGAGTTTTTAGCAGGAATGTTGCACCTGTGTCTTCAGGGTCCACATAGCTTGAGTTCAGGGTCCTTCTGCCCAATTGGAACCAAAGGTGAGTGGTTTCTCCTGCTCTAGGCTCATTTACCAGTTCATGGAATGCCACTTCCACCATTTGCATAGGAAGAACAAGTGCCTTTCCTCTCCATGCTAGCTCCAGCCTGTCTCAGCCAGGCTGAGGTAAGGAGAGGTGGTACATGGAGTGACTGAACTGGGAAGATCTTCCAAGGACCAAGGCCTGAGGATCAGGATGTGACCTCAGTGGTGTTTCCTTCCTGAGGAATGACAGTGTTACATGAAACATGAGATCATGATCCTGGAAATAAGAATGTCGTACATGGAGCCTGAGGGAACAGTGAAAGTGGTGGCCTTCTATCTGTCTGTTCTTCAGCACTGTGTCAGAGCTGCACCTGTACCTTTTGTTGAGATTCATTCTATGGACATTTTATCTTTAAGTATACAGCATTTTGCTTGAAGACTGAAGGACAGACCATTAGGCTGGAAATTGCCAGTCCTGTGCCAGTCCTGATTTTGCCACTAATCATTTGCATGGCACAGGGCAGGGCATTTAATATCTCTGAGCTTCAGTTTTTTCATATAAATTAGGGGAGGAGTCACAATTATCATAATGCTTATAAATGTGAGTATAGGAGTTCAGATAACTAATTTTGAGAACTCATCCTAGAAAAAGTGCCATATAACTCATTGCTGAATATTGATCACTATGGTCATCTCCAAAGTACTCTCCTTGGCCATCTGGTGACCATAGTGATTTTTGGTCATGAGGTATCTGGCATAACTATGTTACTCTGAAATTCAGTATCTGAGAAGGAATCAGTAGAATGAGAGTTCATCTAACATATCTCTCATGGATGCAGGATCCCTCTGCTGATTGGCTTCTGAATGTGAGAGCCTCTAGCTTTTGAGCTAACAGCATCAGAGCAGGAAGGCACATGGCCTTCACAGGCGGCTGATTCTGTACTTGGAAAACAAGGACTTTCATAATGGTAAGACATATGATTGATTTTTAAAGACACAAAGAATGCTTCTGTAAGTTTAACCCTAGCACAGTTGTCAGGACCCAATAACCCAGACTCATATACTGGTGATTACACCTGTGTGTGAACATAGACACCCCAGCTCAGGGACGCATGTGTCTTAATGGTGCTTTCTCTTTAGCACAGGTACACAATCTTCCTGCCGATCTTCTACATATGCCGTTCATGTCTTCCTGGTAACACAGGAGCAGTGTCTCTGGACACTGTGTTAATCACAGACCTTGTGGGTCCTGTAGAAGTGATGAGCCACCCTCTTTTCATTCCTATTTATGCCTGCTCTCTGTGTATTAGTACTTAGGGGTCTGAATCTCTGATAAACAGGCATTTTGTTGTTAATTGTAGTAGAAAGCCATATAACTTACTCATCCTTTCTTTTTTAAGGTATTTTCAAAAACCAGAAACTTCTGATGTTTGAATCTCCAACTTTGGTTCCAATAGAGGTTACAAAAATAAAAGTCAATTCTCTTATAAAGGAAAGAGCTTAGGAGAAAGGTCTGAAGAAGCAGGACTGTAGTGGGCAAAGGAGATGTCCTAAATACCCCAGATCATTCCCATTTTAAAAAATAAGAGGTTCAAATCCTTTAAAAGCAGTAGATCACATGAAGGCAAGAGTATCTTATTTGTTGAGTCATAATCCAGAAAAGGTCTTTCTGCCCTAGCCGTTATAGCATGCTCAGCCGAGTAGGCACCGCTGGGCAGCTCCACTGAAGCTCATATAGCAAAAACGGCCATAGGTGATTTTGTACAAAATGCCAGACGGGCATTTGGAGCTTCCTGACACTTATATAAGACAATATGTTCTCCCTCTGTTGAATGAAACATTTAGGAATTGAGAAAGAGAGTCACACACGTGTGCCAGTTCTCCCACAGAAGAGAAGAGAGGTGGTATTGGACTCTCTCATTAGCTTGATGATCACACAGGGGAAGTCAAAACCTACCAAAAGTCAGAGGATAGCAGCCAAGAATTGATTTGGTATAGTAAAGATTATAGTGTGTATGTGCAAAGTCTGGGGTGCCAGATGAGGTGGCCCAGGCACCGGGAGCATGATTTGTAGGATCGCACACTGGTTAGATCAAAGCCATGCTCAGGACTGGTAGGGACAGGTGTAGCACAGGGCAGAC
This sequence comes from Arctocebus calabarensis, assembly GCA_963573935.1. Classification (NCBI taxonomy): domain Eukaryota; kingdom Metazoa; phylum Chordata; class Mammalia; order Primates; family Lorisidae; genus Arctocebus; species Arctocebus calabarensis. The sequence goes on from CAUYON010017487.1 coordinate 8,505, forward strand.
AAGCTGAGTCCCAGAGCAGACAGACAGGAGCCATATGGATGCTAATTCCAAATGACAGAACAATACCGGCAGTCAAAACTCCCAGCAAAAATCAAATATCCGCAAGAAGGAACGGAGCCAAGTAAATAGTCACTGCTGGAAAAAATGCAATTAAAAATAAACAAAAGATTCTATATACATGAGGAAACCACTTGCTTCATCCCAAAAGTATTTGCATACTTTTCAAGGTAGGGATCTATCCTTATTTAGGGACTGATTGACCCTTTTGAGTGATAATAAACAAAAACACCTATGGGGAATGAGGATTAATGGGGCCTGTCTGTTGGTTCTCTCTTACCTTGGCATGGTTCTCCTAGCTGGAAACTCTACCAGCTTATCCAGCTCACTGAGGGTGGCACGGCAAGGTCAGATGTCTCCCAGGCATCTTAGCCCCTTAATGGTTATGATTTCAGCATCAGGATGTTGTTCTAGATATGTCACCTTCAAAAATAAAAACATGATGGCAAATACTATGTCTGCCTTTACCTATCTACAGTGTCATTAGCTTGACAGTTAATGTTTGTCCCATAGAAATATGCTCTAGAAGGAACTGCAGAAACAGGCTTCTAGGGGACCAGTGTGCCTCAGAGAGATAGAACTTATCTCCAAACATGACTGACAGTTCCCATTTGTAAAATATGCTAGGGGGAAAGGAAGAAACATGGCAGGCAGACTCCAGACATCGTCAATCAGTCCTCCTTTTCCTTTTTCATATTTCTGTTTTCATATTCTAAGAACCCCCAGGCCTCCATAATATATATTTTTTGCAACCATTTTGATCTTCTTCATATTATTTTACTTGTTGAGAGTAATTAAAATGTAAGGTTGCTGCTCCAGAGGCATGTTGCTTAGCAAGCTGACAACTCTACCAGGGGTGCCCCTTCCACCAGAAGGCACATGATAGTAAAGCAGTCCGTCCTCTCAATGATCAATCCAGCTGTGACTATAGCATTCTAGGTAGCTTTATTGTCATGAGACCAAAATTATGATTGAGGAAACAAAATATCCAAGCTATATGCCTCTCCAGTCATCTCTCTGTCCCACAGAGCTGTCTCTTTGTGTGTCAGGACAGTTGTTACCAAGACGAGAGGCTAACAGTGGGGCAGCAACTGATACTGAGGGGACTCCTTGAAGAAGCATCAGTGGCAGGGGATTTCCTGGAAGAAGGCAGTCTTGGGAAGAGGCCTCCAGACATCTACATTCCCTGGGAGTCACCACAGGGACTTTTTCTTCTGATTATAAAATAACTTTTGATGACTACATCTTATCCTGTAGTCTTGTAGTGATGATTACATACATTTATTCATGTGTCAACATTTGTAGAACTAGTCACTCAAAAAATAAAATTTAGGATATATTAATACTGAAATAAAATTTCAGAGAAAAATAAAATGTGTATAGTATAAAATAAATGATTTGTAAATGAAGCGTGAAAACCTTTAACTGTCACATAGGTTCCACATACACTCATATGTATTCATATATATGTGTGTTGTCATTTTTTTCTGTTCAAGAAAAAACATCTCCTGTAGGTATATGAGTTTAAAATTATCTATATATCTATTTGCTTACACAAAATGGATCATAATATACATATTTATGCAACTTAAATTTTTCATTTGGTATTATTTCTTAGCCAGTTTCCATATCCATACATATAGATCTACCTCATTCCATTTAATTAAATTCCATTCATGAGATAAACGTATTCATTTAACTATCTTCATTAAAACTAAAATTCTGTCCTTTTAATTTTTTTTATTAAATCATATACGCATACATTTACATGAAATTCTGTCTTTAACTTGAATTACTTTAAAACATGAATAAACCAAAACTTATTCACCAAAGTAAGGTTGGCCATGTCTGTAGCTCACTCCAGCTGGAGGCCAGGAAAGTGAAATTTACTACTCTACTAGAAGTCCCCAAATGAGGAAACATGGAACAAACTAATTTTTTTTTATAATTTTATTGAATCATAATTCTGTACATTGGTGCAATCATAGGGCACGATTCATATACATTCAGAAATGTTTTGATCGTACTGTTACAGATAGCCTTCATGGCATTTTCTTGATCACTATATAAAGA
>CAUYON010017490.1:0-10572 GCA_963573935.1 Arctocebus calabarensis
ATCACATCATAATAAAAATATTTGTACCAGAATGTTTATTGCAGCCCAATTCATAATTGCTAAGTCATGGAAGAAGCCCAAATGCCCATCAACCCACGAATGGATTAATAAATTGTGGTACATGTATACCATGGAATACTATGCAGCCTTAAAGAAAGTTGAAGACTTTACCTCTTTTGTGTTTACACGGATGGAGCTTGAACATATTCTTCTTAGCAAAGTATCTCAAGAATGGAAGAAAAATTATCCAATGTACTCAGCCCTAACAGGAATGTAATTTATAGCTTTCATATGAAGGCTAAAACCCAATTATAGCACAAGAATACAGGGAAAAGGGGAAGGGAGGGGAGAGAAGGGGAGAGGATGGAGGGAGGGCAATTAGTGGGATCACACCTACAGCGCATCTTAGCAGGGTTCTGGTGAAATTTATTAAATGTAGAGTATCAATGTCTTTATATGGTGATGAAGAAAATGCCATGAAGGCAATCTGTAACAGTACGATCAAAATATTTTCAATTGTATATGAAACACATTGTGCTCTATGATTGCACCAATGTACACAATTATGATTTAATACAATTATTTAAAAAAATCTTACTATACACTGAAAACACAGTAAACCTAAAAAGTTTAACTTTATAAATTTATATAAATTTTAGTAACATTTGAACATTGATTCCAAACCTAATTACTTATAACTGCTATAAATTTTTACCTGTATCTTCTTATAAATTTTTACCTGTATGTTCTTATAAATATTTTGAGCATAATACATCAGTCTCTTTACTCGCCGAAAAATGCAAGAAAAACAAAATACTATGATTACAGAACATTGTCTCCAGATAAAATTTCTGGCTAGAAATAATTTAGCTTATCTTGGAAAAAAAATGCTACTTCTTCATGCAATCATATAGATAATAGGATAATAGAATTGAAATTATAAAATATATAAAATATTAAAAAAATGGAATTATTTATATAAAATAACCTTGTATGTCAAAGAAATAAAAACTTACACATTTATGTATGTATAAAGAGAGTCACTTTTGGAAGTATAGCGTTTGGAGGGGAAGATGCCATTGATTTTGGAGCCAACAGTCCTGAGGTCAAGTTCCAACTGTTGATTAACTCTGAGTCTTGTGAAGGTCACTTAGTCCTTTTAAATCTTTGTTTTCTCATCTGATATATGGGAGCAATACTTGTGGCACAGGGTTGTGTAAACCTTAAAAGTGGGATAGTACATGTAAAAGTGCATTTATTCATTCGGTCCATTCAGTCAGCCGATGCCCATTGTTCATATCCACTATGTGACAGGTGCTGCTGGGTGCTAAAGAGGGACAGGTGGAGAAGACAGCATGGTCTCTGTCCTACAGAGTTTATAGATGACTGGTCTTCAAAGAAAGCTGGAACACATGTACTTGCAAGGTAACATGTGACTGCTAATATTTTATCAGGGGAATGTAGGTGGGGTCTTAAAGAGAGGTAGAGTTTTGAGAAGCTGAGGAATTCATTGATCAAAGAGAGAATGAAGGGGATAATTGGATAAAGTGAGTAGCCAGTGAGTGCAGGGAAGGATGGGTAGGGCCTTCTCTTTCCCACTCATCCACTGCTGAGTGTGAGCGCTATAGACACTTGAGAACTAGAGCTGAGAGGATGTGATAAGCCAAATGGGAGCCAATCACCTGCTACTTTATATCAATTAAAATTATTGTGGGGTGAAATTAAAGGGGCAGAAAGGAGGACTGGGTAGGTAGGTGTGTCAGTCTGGGAAGGACTAAATTCTAGGGAGCTTAGTTGGATCCTTTTTTCAGTCCTCATACTCCTAAACCTCTTTGTAGAATTTAACATTCATCTCCTTCTGTTAGGAAAGTAAGTGTTGTTTCTAGCTTTTTTGGTTTTTGTTTTTGTTTTTGAGATGTTGCCCCAGCTGGCCTTGAACTCCTGGATCAAGTGGAGGCTCCTTCAGCTTCCAAAGTTGCTAGGACTTTAGGTACTGGGTCTTGTTTCTAGTTTTGAGGGTGGGGGGGAAAGCTATATTCTGTTTTGGGCAAGTTGAGTTCAAAGCACTTCACTGGAGATGGCCTGCTGATAGGCAGAATTAACCATGTATTAAGTAACTTTAATATAGCATTAGGACTTCTCTCTTTTTTTTTTTCCACTTCTCCCCATCTCCCCAATGTTCTTGATACTGGGAACACAAGATCCCAAACCCACAGAAGACTCTTTCATTTGATGGCAGGTCTGAACTTGAGTAGCGACTTAATCCTCAGAGCTGATTATACACTATCAATATACTTCCCAGAAATACCATTATACAAAGTAGTCTTCCAATTGCAGTATAAGATGAATTATTAATTCTGTCACTTGTTAAGGAAACATTCATCAAACATCAACTGTATACCAGATACTACTTGCTGGGAGTGCAAGAAGTATGACGTCATTCCTGATTGTAAGGAGCCTGTGGTCTGGTAGGATGGGCACTCGTGGACAACTATGGTCTGATGTGATAAGCGCAGAGCAGATCACAAGAATAAGTATCGTGGAGCAGGGAGAGAGCAGGGTGGCTACACAGCTGACCCCTTTACCCTCTTCAAGTTGTTGCCCAGATGTCCTCATCTCAGTGAAGACTACCCTGACTCTCCTTTCAAAAATAGCAGCATCGGGAAGCAGTTCTGCCCCACCTCCTAGTAGGAGAGGGTTTCCACTTCCAGCAGAAAGAAAAAAATAAAAAATACATGAAAGAATAAAATAGGAGAAATAAATAAATAGCAGCGTCTACCACGTTAGCACTTCTGAGCTCTCTCACCCTTTTGTACAGTTTTGCCTTTTCCATTGCACTTATTATCCTCTGTCCCAGTTGGCTGTTGCTGAAGAACCACCCTAAAACTTATTGGCTTAGGATAATGATTTCCTCTCTCACTGTTCTGTTGGTTGACTGTTCTTGGCTGGGTAGCTCATGGGGTCTCTCCTGTGGTGGTCATCGGGGCTGTAGGGGCTGCTGCAGTCCTCCAAAGGCTTGGCTGCACAGGACATCCAAATGGGCTCCTCACATGGCTGGCACTTGAAGCTGGCAGTTAACTTGGAGCTCACTGGTGTTGTCTACCAAGACATCTTCATGTGGCCTCTCTGCGTGGCTTGGGCTTCTGCCAGTATGACAACTGGGGTTCTAAGAGGGAGTGTCCCAAGAACGAGCATTCCAAGAGGCAGGAAGCAGAAGGTGCAGGAAAATGGCAACCTCCACGTGGAATTGGAATTTCATCACTTCTTCTATATCTAATTCTTCTATTGCACAGATTTACTTTTGAAGGGAGAATGGCAAGGCCACATTCCAGAAGAACGTATGGGATGGAAGATGCAGTTGCAGCTGTTGTTGAGAAATACACTATGCTATGCTTACTTTATATTAATTTATAATTTATTTTTCAGTCTATTTTTTGTTGACTCTTGCTAGGATGTAAGCCCCACGAAAGCAGGAGTACCCACTGACACATAGTAAGTACCTAGAAACATGCTTGGTACAAAAATACTCAAGGGACATTTGTTAAATGTATGTAAAATGAATGGGGTCTGAGCCACTGTGTCATTGCCTGTCCTAGTGGTGTGCGTTTTAATTCCCACCCCTGATTTATGTTCTTTTCTTACCTCTTTTAACAGACCGTAATACTCCATAAGAGCAGACATCATGCTCCTATATTCACTACTGTATTTCTTAGTGCCTAGTGAGGACTTGGTGCTCAGTAGCTGTATATTAAATGAATAATACAAGATTATAGTTGAGCTGAGATCTGTTGGATAAGTAGGATTTTGCCAAGAAGAGAGAGAGGGATTGGACACAAAGGTAGAAGGAAACACCATGTGGCAAAAAGCAAGATAAAGGAGATTGTAATGGAATTGACCATGAGCTCCCCAAGGGCTGAGGCCCGCTTGATTTGACCGCTAGTCTCTGTGTCATAGGACATCACTAATGATTCTAGTCTTGGCAGTCCCTGCGTTATGAACAAAATAGGTTTCCATAGGTTTGTTCTCAAGTTGAATTTATATGTAAGTTGGAGCAGGTGCTTACCTATTATCTCGATTCTAAGTGTGAGTTGTATGTAAGCCAGATGTTTGTAACTTGGGGACTTCCTGTGGTCATGCATTTTTTTTTAGTATGTACTTATTGAGTGAATGAATGTCAAAAGGAAGAGTGTAATGTATGGACTCATGTATGGCTTTTGGGGGAGAAGAGGTGAGGTTAGGTCAAACCAATTATAATTCTTGCTAATTTAAAGGATCTTTTAAATACAAGCCTGGCAACATTTTTTTAAGTAGTGAGAAATAGTACATTTTTTTGTTTTGAATGTGATGAAAGTTAGTTCAAATTATGCACATCAAATAATTTTCAGAGTACAGTCATTTATATCCTCAGGTCGCATTCTTGCTTACTGTATTCCTGAGAGAATGTAGCGAAGCCTTTAGGGTCAACCCTGAAACCTCGGACCAAATCTTACAAGGGAAAGACTAATTTTTAGGTCAAGGGGAATGAAGAATGAGCCATGCATCTTTCATAGGGATAATGAAAACCAGCAGTAAGACAGCAGAATAATTAAACCCACATGTGCAAACACAATTAAAACAAATTAACATAGAAATTAAAATTAACAGTGCTTTTAGAACCATTGTTTCTTTTTCCTATAAGCTTATGCAACAGTTTATTAAAATTTGAGGGAAAAATATATTTAAGGCTTTTGTATCTTAATCCATAAGAAATATTCAATAGCAGGTAAATAGAGTGTTTGTTACATACTAATAAAGAAAAAAAATCCAATTGATTTATTTTCACTTAGATTTAGCTGTAAGGTTATATTAAACATCTATTCAAAATCAATCCTTTAGCTCAGTTCTGTATGAAAGTACTAACAAATGGTGAAGATTTTGTGCAAATAAATGGTGAGTCATAAAAATGTAGATTACACTACAATCTGTAAAATTACTGATTTTAATTCATATATCTTGGATATGACAACTATATGAAAATAGTGTCAAAAATAAAGGCAGTACTTGAGACATGAAGCAATCCATTCTTCCTGATCTGGCATCCTGGTAAAAAAGCAATAGAAGTCTGTGATGCTCATAGATGTGAGAGCTTGAGCTTGGGATGGCCTTAACTATGCACAGCCTTCCATATGTTCTTGGACACTTTCAGTTCTTCAGGCCGAGCATCTTCTGCTTGGGAAGCGTGGCGCCCTTCGTCATCCATCCTTATGCGTGTCCTGCCATCTCTCCCTCTGGAAGTTTTCTGACTGGAGCCTGATAATTCACTTTGGACCATTTTAGAGGCCCCCTTGCTGCCACCCTAGGGCTGTCTCAGCGAACTGAACTAATTTCTTCCCCGTGGTCATATGCTTCACCACTACTTTAAGATGCTTTTAAGATAGTATTCCTAGTACATATATTTCACTTCTTGATGATTGTGTGTGTAGGTATGTGTACATGTAAACACAACTCCAAAATTTTTCCTGACTTTTATCAAACACATTCAAGAACCTGGGAAGTCTATACTCAGGCCTTCTGGGAAGTATGACAATAATCTGGTTTCTAAAAGTCTGAAGAACCTGCGCTCTGCCGTTCCTGGCCTTTTCTTGTTGTAGCGTATGTAGCTTTCACATTTGCACCACCATCTACTGTTACCCACGGTGTACGTTCGGAAAATGGATGTATGTTTCTTCTGGCCCCAGGTTGCCATTCACAGCCACATACTGCATAGTAGTGAGATTCTTTCAAAGATCCTTGTGTAGTATGAAGAAGGTCAGACAGTAATGTTTTCTGCTAGTACTCCTTCAAGGCTTAGTTATTTCCTCCATGATATCCTTGAAGGTAGCCTGGTCCGCTGTGCTGACACATCCCACAGTGTTTCCTTGCACGCTCGGGAAGGTGGTCTGGAGGTTGGGCAGCATACGGCTGCTGGTCATCTCCTAGGCTTCCTCTGTGCTTTACCTTTGGCCTTGTCCTTGTGGCACTGCAGTGGTGGACCCACCACCTCCTCAACCTACTGCCGAAGCCAGGTCTGTGGTGCCCCCTTGGCAAGGAGCCTGGGCCCTCCCATTCCCAGGTGAAGAGGCAGAAGCAGCTACTCATTGCAGAGCGTGAGGCCATAAATGGTAACCCAGTGACAGAGGCCTGAGGGAGGTGAGAGTCAGTAGAGCATCTTGAGTCTCAGCTGGGGAAGTGGGTCACTCCCGGAGGGAACAGCTAAGGCCAGGGCAGGTGGGGTGTCATAGTGTTTCTCTTCATCCAGGCATCACACCCGTGCCTGTGTCATCCTGAGGTTCTACCCCCATGGAAAGACATGACTCAAGCCAAGAGGCTGCTATGGCATGGGGCCCTCATGGAGATACTTTTTAAGCAGCTTTATTGGGACATAGTTCATATACCAGACTACTCACCCATGTAGAATGTACAGTCAGTGGCTTTATTGTCTTCACAGATATGATTCATCTCATCACTACCAATTTAATATTTTCATTACCTTGAAAAGAAACCCTACCTTTTGGCTGCCCTCCCTCCCCAAGCAGCCACTAGTCTACTTTTTGTCTCCATCGAGTTCCCTGTTCCAGGCTTTCATATGAATGGAATCATGTAATGTGTGGTCTTTTGTCACTAGCTTACTGCGCTCAGTCTGGTGTTTTCAAGGTACTTCCGTGTTGTAGCACACACCACTACTTCAATCCTTTTTATGACTGAACACTCCATGGTCTCTATACTACAACTGTATACCACAATTTGTGTACCCAGTCACCTGTCGAGTGATAAAGGTTGCTTCCACTATGTGGCTATTCTGAATGATGCTTCTGTGAACATCAGGGTACAAGTGTTTGCGTGAACATGTTTTCATTCCTTGGGTTGTATACCTAGGAGTGGAATTGACAAGTCACATGTGAACAGTTGACTTATTTGAGGAACTATCAGACTGTTCTCTAAAGCAGTCGCATCCTTTTACATTCTTACCAGCAGTACATGGTGGTTCCAGTTTTTCCACATACATTCTTACCAGCAGTATGTGATGGTTCCAGTTTCTCCACATCACCACCAAACACTTGTTCTGATTTTTGATTCTAGCTAGCATAGTAGGTGTGAACTCATGTAGGTTGTGAAAGGATTTGTGAGGGATTTTCCTATTTTCTAAGAGTTTTTTAAGGCAATATATGGTTGAGGGGCACTTCCTTTCCTGCTCTCTGTAAAAGCATAACTACTAACGGGCCTGTTTTCTGTCCCAATCATGAGATTTCAATATTTGTTAGTGCAAACATTTCATTGACTAAAACCAGTGTGGGACACTTTCATGTGTGAGTCGAAGGGAAGGCGTGGTGGGAGGAGAAGCAGGCAGATGGATGAGCTGCCTGGGGGGCTCACCTCTGGCTGTGTGTCTGACTGGCCCTTTGCTTTGCAGGCGGACTAGCGCTGGCCCAGGTGCTCTTTTTCTATGTCAAGTACCTGGTGCTCTTTGGCATCCCAGCTCTGCTCATGCGCCTGGACGGACTCAAGCCACCACCTGTCCCTCGCTGCGTGAGCACCATGTTCAGTTTCACTGGGATGTGGAGGTCAGTCGCTTGGTTTGTGACTTCAGGGGAATCCAGTGGGAGAGAGCCATGGCTGGACTCACTTTGAAGAGTCTAGGCACTATTCTCTCTCTGCTGTTCACTCAAGCCACATTGATTTCTTCACCTAACAATTACAAAATGACAATCCATGGTTTCTGGCCCTCTCTCAATTATCAAACTGCATAGGTGAGATAAGAAAGTTTCTCTCCAAGTCTGTGTATCAGCACACAAAGGGTTATGTCTGAAGTGGTTTTCTTACCAACTTAGGGCATGCTACTACATGTATTAATATATATTGATTATTTATATTGATTTTTTTCTTGAAAATGATACCTTAGTATAGGTGAGACTATTAAGAAAAATAGACTCAAGATAACAGCATAGGCCAGTGTTGCCATTTACTAGTTCTTAGATCTGGGGCAATTTACTAAATCTAAGTTTCAGTTTTCTTATCTTTTAAACAATAATAATAGTAATGATAATACCTATCTCCAAGAGTTGCTTTGAACATTCAATCACCTGATGCATGCCTTGAGCAGCTGGTACACAGCAGGTGTTTACACATGTTATAAAGGTTAACTTCAAAGCCTATGTTATTTCTATACTCAATAGACAGGGATAGACAGTTTTTTTTTCTCCTGAATTTTCTTACTATTCTTGATTTTTGCCCCATAAACTTTCAGTTAGTCTAGAATCTTTGTTTCCTCAGGCCCCTGCCATTTCTGATTGATGTTTTCCAGGTGCACCTGCTCACTGCTGTGTTTTTCTTATCACGTCAGGGTGTTAACGTGTGACAAGATTATTTCTGCAAATGCAGAACTAGGGTAAGAACCACAGGGTTGGCACTGTCACACCTTGGGACTCAGTGCCTGCTGACGCTTTGCTCTTTAGGGACCTCATTTGCCGCTCCCCAGCTCTGCCCTGTTCAGAACTGCCACACTGCTTCATTCTCGGGGCTTTTTCATTCTTATATTTCATCCCTGTAGGCAGAAACCTCAAGACATAGATGGGGAGAAGCTCAGTGAATCCTTATTGTTGTATCTAACATTGATAGTCAAGCAGGTGGGTAGCGTTCAACATCCTGGTTTAACATAGTAACTTATTACAGATGCTGAATTTATCTAAGCCTGTGTGTAAGCGAGAGCGGGAGAGAGAGAGAGAAGGGGAGAGAGAGAGAGAGAGAGAGAGAGAGAGAGAGAGAGTCTCACTCTGTCACCCTGGGTAGAGTGCTGTGCATCAGTGCTCACAGCAGCCTTAAACTTTTGAGCTTAAGCAATCCTCTTGTCTCAGCCTCCAGAGTAGCTGGGATTACAGATGCCTCCCTTGACACCTGGCTAGTTTTTCTATTTTTAGTAGAGATGCAGTCTCACTCTTTCTTAGGCTAGTCTCAAACTCCTGAGCTCAAGCAGTCCACCCAGAGGGCTAGGATTACAGGTGTGAGGACCGCGCCCGGCCTATCTAAGCCACTTTAAACACATTTTATGTTTAATCCAGTTTGCTTCTTGGGGTTAGAAATTTCATATGATTACTGCAAGGAATTTTAAATAATTTCTTCGATTTGTCCTTAATTACTTCTTCAAATACAATAGGTTGCCCTGTTTTGATGACAAGATTGGAGAATACTAATAAAGGAGCTATCTCTAACTCGAAGGCTAGGGAGTGTTTTTTTATGCAAATGTTATTTGAATAACATTTATTCAAAAACGGAGCCTGGTTGGAAAGCTCTGTTAACTTTTGACCTACTCATAAAAGGAAATTTACTGAGTCAATGTGTTGAGACCCAGCCTGTCACCACTGTCTGGTTCAAAGCCAGCATGCCTCCTCTGCCTACTCAGCGTGAATGCTCGTATTAATGCATTTCTTGGGAGGCACATTCTCCTAAAAGTTTTCTCCAGTATTAGCATAATAAAATTCCAGGCAGCCATGCCAGATCCTGGCTCCTTGTCCAGAGATACAGATCTATCAATTGTCACAAGAGACAACTTAGAACAATTGACTATATTTCCTGCTCAGAATGGCTTCTTCTTGTTCCTTCTTTATTTTATTTAATTATTTTATTTTTTGTTCAAGAAATACCCTCAGTTCTATATAAAATCACGGAGGTGGACAGACCAGGTCTGCCAAGATCTTTGTTGGTTTCTTGATTAGAACTAGACTGAAATAGTTTAGATCCCAGACTCGTTGAAACTTTCTCCTCCTCCTCAGTTAAAGCTTTAAGACAAATGTGGGCAATCGAATAAGTTACTCTGAGGAAGAAATTCTAGGGTAGTCCCTAGTCCCTGGGGATGATGTGGTTCTAAAAGGGGTGTTTCTGAGGGCATGTGGTAAAATAATAAACAGGGGTCTTTTCTGGGCGTGCCCTGGGCTCTGATCTCAGCTTGCATGGGTATAGGTTTTTCCCTCTACATTTTTGTTTTGTTTAAGTTTCTTAAAGAGTTTTCCAAATTTGCAAGTTACTCAAGTAGAAATGCCTTGAGTCTTTGTACCCAGTGGCCATTCTATACTGAGCAGTTGAATTTGGGTATAGAGATTTACTTTCTCTGAGCGACAGTATCCATTGTAAGTATCAGAATTGGTTTTTTATTTTATTTTTTTTATGTTTTATTTTTTGTCATTTTTTTTTCCTTCTACCTGCCCAACTTTATTTGTGTTTTAGACCTATTGCATTCACATAAACAAAATGATCTCCATACATCAGACATAGGAAGGGAGGAAGTTGAATGGAATAACTTAGTAGTTATGAGAGTGATATTAGCATTATATATTTCTGATATTTAACAGAAAAATCTAGCACTCAATAACTGAGTGATCCTGGTGAAGTTAATTAATCTGAGTGCAAATTGGGCTTCTCATCTTTTTTTTTTTTTTTGTAAGACAGAATTTATTCACAGAAAAGAATACAGAAAACATTAAGGCACCTGGTAGAGGGAGAAAATTCTAGTGGGGAGAGAGAAGCTCTCTCCGTTTCTCTCCCAGTCTTTCCCCATCTCCT
>CAUYON010017491.1:0-10504 GCA_963573935.1 Arctocebus calabarensis
CTAAAGTTCCAGCAAAAAAGATGACCACTGCAGAGCAGGCAAGAAGGCTCCAGCCCAGAAGGTTCCTGCTCAGAAAGCCACAGGCCAGAAGGCAGCACCTCCTCCAAAAGCTCAGAAGAGTCAAAAGGCTCCAGCCCAGGAAGCACCTGCTCCAAAGGCATCTGAAAGCATAAGAGGCTATAATGAAAGTAATAAAGGTTCTTTTTGACAAAAAAAAATAAATACATAAAATATACTTGGAAAATAAATTGGTAGTGCCAATTAAGTGGTAGTGTGTGCTTATAGACTTTCCTTCCTCACACCAGTATGTAGTTAAACATATTTTTAGTAGAAAAGCATTTCTTCATTCTATCCTTCCCCTTTTTTGAGGTCAGTGAACTGTGTTCCTGACTCAGTATGTATTTGAGTGGGGTAGAGCTGAACTTGAGAAGGAAGAGGTTAGGGAATGGAAAAAAAAAGTGTGAGTTATAGAATTCTCTTCAAAATTGTTGCAGTTGTATTTCATTAACCACATACAGGAACTTGAACTTACTCCAAAGTGTTTTATGCATGTAATATAACGGTGGGACCTGATGTGGTGAGTAGAAAAGATAAATGTGTTGAAATGGTAATTAATAGCATCGTTTATTTACATTCATGCAATAAGTGCTGGAATTCCAATTATGTGCCAGATGTTGTGCTAGGTATGGGGCCAATAAATAATAATTAATGCTAACTTCTTTCCACTAGCTTTAATATCATGTAATTAATGTGAAAATAGCAGAGAATTCCACTTTACACAGTTGTGTGAAAGCAAGTTTCTTTTCCATCCCAGACGATCAGATGCTCTTGCCTGTCCTTCCTGCTGAGAATTTCATTGCATATCCACTTAGGTATGTCTATAGTATCATCATCTTTTGGTGTTGTTTTTTTAATACAAATGAGATACTTTTTTTTTGAAACAGTGTCTTACTTTGTCATCCTGAGTAGAGTGCTGTGGTGACATAGCTCACAGCAACGTCAAACTCCTGGGCTCAAGCAATCCTCTTGCCTCAGTCTCCCGAGTAGCTGGAACTACAGATGCCTGCCTTGAGTCCCAGCTAATTTTCCTATTATTAGTAGTGACAGGGTCTTGCTCTTGCTCAGGCTGGTCTCCAACTCCAGAGCTCAAGTAATCCACCCGTCTCCGCCTCCCAAAGTGGTAGTAATTTTTCTTTTTTTTTTTGGAGCCGGAGCCTCAAGCCGTTGCCCTGGGTAGAGTGCCCTGGCATCACAGCTCACAGCAACCTCCAACTCCTGGGCTCAAGAGATTCTCCTGCCCCGGCCTCCCAAGTCACTGGGACTACAGGCACCCACCACAACACCCGGCTACTTTTTGGTTGCGGCCCTCATTGTTGTTTGGCGGGCCTAGGCTGGATTCGAACCTGTTAGCTCAGGTGTATGTGGCTGGCGCCTTAGCCCTTGAGCCACAGGCACTGTGCCCCAAAGTTCTAGTATTACAGACATGAGCCAATGTGCCAGGCCAGAGATACTTTAAAGAGGGTTCCAAATTCTTGCTTTTCTCTTTCATAAATTGCTCTTGTTAATTTATTAGCACCAACTGATCTACCCTACTGGTTTTATTATAGTTGTTTAGCATTCCATTGTATGGACTATCCATAATTGAATTTTCCAGACTTCTAACTTGTTTTAAAATAGAGACATTACTTCCTGCACTACAGAGTTCTCTTTTAGTGAGAGAGAGAGTGCCACATAATAATGTCTAAGTTGGCTGTGTGCTGACACATAATAGGTTTGCATTAAATATTAGTGGAAAGGATGAATTGGTTTTGTTTATTCATTTTTTTACACGTTGCTTCCTTTATTGATAATGAAAAATAAAATGCAGCACTAAGAAGTATCGCATCTTCCAGATTAGTGGAGTCTGTGTTAATGAGGTGTCTGACCGTCTGCATTCCTTGCCTAGTGACATACTAAGCGTTTCTGATGGTAACAGAGCAAGCAGTGCTGTTTGGAAGGCAGTTGTACCTCAGCACTGTGGGGAACACGGCAGCTCTCTAGACCAGCACACTCTAGCACATTTCAGTCTGTCTGGCAGGTATTTTAATTTGAATGAATAACAGAGGCCTTAAACTCAGACAGTTCAGACTCTGGCAGCCCGTCAGCATTGGTCAAAGTCATGTCCAGAGTTCTTTAAGTCTTTACGGCATCTGACTCTGAAGACCCAGGAGGCGCGCTCAGGGTCAGGGGATATTCTGCTCCCAGTGCAGGGACACGCTACGTTCACTCTGGACACACCTGGGTTTATTGGACAAACGATCTTCCTCAAGGTCAATTGTGATAGAGGCATTTTAGAAAATGGCTCGTTTACTACTTCCTGGCAGCCAGTTATCACAGGTGCTTGGAGGGTCTGTGGTGTGTGAGATGCCCTGCTCGCTGCCGTGGAGGACACCAGGATTGCAGGACACAGACTGTACCCCAAGGAAGCTGGTATGTTGCAGTGAGGGACACGACTGTACCCTGGACAGCCAGCAATATGGTGTGTGCTGGGAATCGGAGCAGCTCTGGTATCAAACTGCCTGGCTCCCCTCTCTAGCTATGTGACTTGGCAAGGTAGTTACATCTTGGGTCTCAGCTTTGTCATGTGGAATGGGGCCAGTGATAGTACTTAGCCCATTGTTGTGAGAACTAAGTGACTTGACAGGTGGAAGGTGCTGTAACAGTGATGAAATGCCCAGTGATGTCAGTTGCTGTTACTAGTAGGAATGCAAACAGAGGTGACAGCAGCTGTTGTTGGTGGTAAGGTACTAAGCCTGCAAATAAAAGCCTCTATGCTAAGTGCTTCCTGTTGCACATCTCATCCCATCCTAGAGTGCCCTGTGAAGTCAGATATTTTACAGATGATGAAACCGTAGCAGGAAAACCAACGCAGAAGACTCCAGGCACCAGTTGATGGAGGAAGCAGTGAGTTTATTCTAGCCGGGAGACTCTGCGGACTAGTGTCCTAAAAACCGAGCCCACCCACCCAATCTCTTGCCTTTCTTTTATACATTTTTTAGGGCTAGGGTGCACGTGAGAGTCATAAAGGATGTGAGGTACGTGATAAACGTGAAAGTCGTGGGACTCAAGGGAAGGGCAGATCTGCCCGTGCCCTTGACTCCGGGCAGGCTACCTGTCTTCAAGGGCGAGGGAAGGCTAAGGAATTTGCAAGGTTACTATCTGGGCCCAGTGCCTTCCAAGAGAAAGATATACAGATAACAGAGACATTTGCTACAGTGGAGTGTTACAGACTGTTTGGCTAATGCCTGTACAGAGTGGCCAGGACAGATCTTTAGCTCTGCCTTTACTTTCCTGCCTCAAAACCAAGGCTCAGAGAGGTTTAGTGGCTTGCCCAGCATCATTAGCCATTAAGTATTTCACTGTTTGTGACTCTGAGATCTATGCTTTTTCCTCTAAGCAACATTTCTAGAGAAATAGTGGTAAGAAAGGCATCTTCATTTTGCAAAGAATGAGGCTCAGAGCACTTAAGCAACTTGCCCAAGATCACATGAAAACACATTTTCTCAGACTAATTCCCTGTTTTTCTAGACATGTGTGTGACGGACATTTAAAAGGGGGCAGAATGGAATGTCTCTCTCCAGAGGAGAGAGGCAGGGCCAGTGCACTCAGATAGACTACCTGGGCTAAGTATAATGGAAAATCTTTGTCCAAAGTCATTCAATATGAAATGAGAGGTGACATATTTTTCTCTAATGTAAAGGAGTTTGAAAGTAGGTAGTCCAGGATTAGTTAGGGGGTCTCCATAAAGTTGCCAGGGTCCCAGCTTCTGCCAGCCGTCCTCTCCTTGGCTTTTTGGGTATTGCCCTTTCTTTACCATCCAAAAGGACTTCACCCACTAGCCACGATGAAGCAGCGGGAAGGAGAGTGGCAAGACCTCTTCTTTCTAGACTTCCCAGAAGACCCACCCACCGACAGGTCTGCTTATATCTCATTGGCTACAAAGTTGCCAATGACAGACTGAGAAATGTACTGTTTTAGTGGGACATTAAGGTACCCTGCTAAAAATTGAGTTCTGTTGTTGCAGGAAGACAAGGCCCATTGGAGAGAAAGAGCACCCAAACACCACGTTTATAAGAGGAAGGGCTTTATTCACCAGCTGGGAGCTTACGGCATAGACGAATTCCAAATGGCCGCGCTCCCCGTCTAGCTTGATCTTTCCCTTTTTATTGACAGTCAAGAAGTTCCACCCACAGGTACCCTTCTCATTGGCCAGTTTGAGTCAAGCGAGAGATGCTAGTCCAGCCCCACAGAACTACAGGATTTCACAGAACTTGGAAATGTCCAGGTTCCAGGAAGTTAAGTTCTTACAAATTCCTAAGGGCTGAGTCACCATGGAGAGGACCCTGCAAGTGTATCCTTGTGCTCTCCTTGACAAGACCTGTTCTCCCAGACCTCACCCTTCTCAGGTATCCTCTCTCACTGTTACCAAGAAAAGAAGAAAGAGAATGAATAGCAAACCAGCACACTAATTTCTACCACATCAGGTAATCTAGGTCCTTTAGACGGAGAAACCAAACTTCAGAGAAGATTTGCGACTTGACCAAGGTCTTCCAGCTGACAAAGGTGGGATGGGGACACAGGGCACTGTTTCCCAGGCTCCTGCTTATTGCATTTCTACCCTGAGTCCACGCCAAGGCCCAGTCTAGGGCTCTGGCTTTGAAGGTCTGAAGGTCTTCCACATGCAACATTTTTATCAAGTTAATAGGAAATTTTTATGCCTTTGGGGAAGCACACTATGGATAATTTATTTTTTGCTTATGATTAGTCTTATGTCCTCTGGTGTTTTCCTGATTTACTTTTCTATTCTGCCATTTTATGAATTCAATATTATACATCTTTTTAGTCTGTTTAGTACTTATTGATCTTTTTGTGTACAGACTGAAGATTGCCCCTGGGCATTCAAATGCTGGTAAAGAATAATTGCTATGCCAGCTAGTGAAAAACAAAGTAGTAACACATGAACCTTTGTCTGGGACAGAGGAATTGTGTAAAAGCCTAGATTGGCTTTATTATTTTAGGAAGAAAATACCACTTATTAGAGTATTTCCTGTTGAAATCTGTTATTTTCTTATTTAATTTGCTCATTCAATGAGGGGGGGAGTCATATTTTAAAAATAAAGTCATTTACTCAACAGTTCTGAGCAATATGGTTGTAATCTCTGCCTTCACATATTTTACCAAATAGCAGGAAATACAATTACAACTGATTATATAAACAAACGCTATGATGGGATAATTACAGTTGCTGTAAGCAGACACCAGAAAGGAACCTAATCCCGCATTTGAATGTGAGGGAAGGCTTCCTGAGGAAGTGATATTCAGGCTGAGCCCTGAAGGTAAGAGGAATTAGCCAAAGAAGATTTTCCAGGCAGAGGAAGCAGCATGCATAACTGAGAGATTAGGGTGCTGGTGCATTGGAGAAATCAGAGGCGTTTTGCTTAGTCAAGAGACCGGAGGCAGTGGTACAGAGTGTCACAAGAAGTCATATAAGCCATCCAGAGAGTCCTCTGGGCATTGGGATTCCATTGTAGTATTAAAACCAGAAAATGGCTTCTGAGATTTGAGTCAGTGGGCTATGGAGTGTTTCAGCAGGTGCAAATGCCCTGAGGCAGAAAGAGTTGAGTGTGAGTGTGGGACCTAAAAGTTGGCTGCCTTGTTGGAGTGCACGGAGAAGGGGCCCTGTGAAGGCTGGAGGTGAAGTCTCTGCTTTGAGTCTTTAGTCTGTTAATAACTTTTTTTTTTCTTTTTTTGCAGTTTTTGGCCGGGGTTGGGTTAAAACCCACCACCTCCGGCATATGGGGCCGGCGCCCTACTCCTTTGAGCCACAGGCGCTGCCCTGTTCATAACTTTTCACTCTATCCTAGGAAGACCATTACGGTAGCTGCTGTGCAGTGCACAGACTGGATGCCGAGAGGAGGTGAGAGAAACCAGTTGGGAAGCCGTGGTAGTGGTGCAAGGAAGGAGAGGTGGTTAGAACTGGGACTATGACGGTTAAGTGGAAAAATGGAGACAAGTGGACCAATTAGTGTAATTTTTTTTTTTTTTTTTTTTTTTGGATAAAGTGTTGCTCTGTTGTCCTAGGTAGAGTGCCGTGGAGTCTTTGTACCTTATTGCAAGCTTAAACTCCTGGGCTCAAGCCACCCTGTTGCTTCAGTCTCTTGAGAAACTGAGACTTAGACAACCATCTGCTACAATGTCTGGCTAATTTTTGTATTTTTAGTCAAAATGGGGCCTCACTCTTATTCAGACTGGTCTCAAACTTCTGAACTCAAGGGATCCTCCCACCTGGGCCTCTCGGAGTGCTAGGTTTATAGGCATGAACCATCACATTCGGCCTAATTTGTAAATTTTGAAGAACGTGCTAAAGGGCAGGAGAGAGGGATTAAAAGGAGATTCAGGTGCTCGCCCTCAGGCTGGTGTCTGGTTATGGGAATCAGCAAGTCTGACTCTGAAGGGTGTTCAGATAGGCTGGCTGGGAGCCAGGTAGGAGACAGCCTAAGGGAGGTGCTGTGCAGTTGCTCAAATGCCAGCAAAATAATTCCCTGGTCACTTCCTGAGGCACTCCACTGTCAGACAGAAAGGAAACCTGGGGTTCACATTGCCCTCAGTAGCTCGTGTGTTTCTTGAGCCTCCCCTTCTTTTCTCCTGTGCCTTTGATTCACGGGCTTGGGTCTGACCTCTGGAGTAGTAGAGCAAGTGTAATTTCTCTTCCAGGTGGCAGGTGTTGTCAGAGAGCTGTCCTGTTAGCATGTCTTCCTCGGGGGCACATCCCTCTTCCTTCAGCCCTTCCTCATGGGGCTTATTTTTGAACCACTTTGCCAACCTGTTGGTCACCTTCCTTCAGACACATTTCACTGTGTAGTGACCTTCCTAAAATGTGATGGATCGTGGCTGGCTGTCACCTTGACTACAGAGACAAAAAGGCCTTCGAAGAAGAGGTTACAAATTCTTTGTTAAACATTTATAGTTCTCATTATAAAAGGTCATATGCACTCGAGGAAGAATGTGGAAAAACAGAAAAGTATAAGGAAGCAAATTTAAATTTCTGTATTACCTGCTACCCACAGATAATGAGCTTAAATTTTGGTTTTGTTTCTTTTGACATTTTCTTTGTGTATTTGTTGTTATTTTAAATGTTGGTATAGATAGGCTACTTGCTTTTATATTCAACTTTTTCATGTCATCAAAAGTTCTCATCACCATTATTTTATTAATCATTTCCTGATGTAATAAATGATTTCTAGTTTTTTGCCTTTATAAGTAACATACATTTGCACAGAAATAACAGCATTGCAGCACATACATTTGTTTTGCTTGTCTCATCTTCTTAGGATAGATTTTTAAATAGATTTACTGTGTATCAACATTTTCAGTGTTCTTTTTTTTAATTGTTGGGGGTTTGCTCTTGATATATGTTTGTGGCCAAATTGTCCTCTGGAAGGGACCTACACATTCCGTCTGCACCCCCCAGATTGGTTGGATAGGTGAATTTGTTCATTTCAGTGTGGCTTCACTCACTCCAGAAAAGACATAAGCCCCAAATACAAAGAGGGCAGGTGTGGTGAGATACAACTAATTCAAACAAGTAACTCTTTTAGCACTTACTTGTGTGCCAAACATTTGCTAAACATATGTCACATACTTATTTTTATTATTATTGTTTTTTACTGAGACAGGGTCTCACCCTGTCGCCCAGGCTGGAGTGCAGTGGTGGCATCATAGCTCACTGCCACAACAGACTTGTGGACTCAAGCGATCTTCCTGCCTCAGCCTCCCGAGTAACTGGAACCACAGCTGCATATCATGATCTCTGGCTAATCTTTTCTATTTTTTATAAAGATGAGGGTCTTGCTATGTTGCTCAGGCTAGTCTTGAGCTCCTGGCCTCAAGCAGTCCTCCCTCCTTGCCCTCCCTAAGTGCTAGATTACAGGCCTCAGCCACTGCACCCAGCCATATCTCATATGTATCAAGTACTTCTCCTATTAGCTCTACATATCTGATGCTATTACAGATAAAGAAATAGACACAGTGACTTGTCAAAGGTCAGAGAGGTAATTTAATAGTGAAGATAATTTTGGTATAAATAAAATAATAATTGGCTAAAAGAGGGTTTAATTCTAGTTTTTTAAGAGAATTTTTTTTCTTTAAGTGTAACATACATACAGAAAAGTGCATATATCTTTAAGGGTATTGCTTGATGAATTGCTCGATGAATTACAGACTTACCTCTGTAACTAACATCCAGACCAAGAAATGGAATGTTACCGACATCCTAGAAGTAAACCTCAAGGCCTCTTCTAATCAGTATCCTCCTCCATGGGAGTAACAGTCCTCATTTTGAACCTTACGGAAATGATCTTGCAATGTGCCTGTACCCTTCCCTCTCTCCCTGCCTCCTCCCTCCTTCCTTCATCCCTCCATCCTCCTTTCCTTCCCTTTCACTCTTCCTCTCCTTCTCTCCTTCCTTTACTTACTCTCAATTTTTTGAATGGGAGATTAACTTGTGAATAGCAGCAATTTGTGCATTTTCTTACTTGGGAGCATTCCATCGTATGACTATACCACCGTTTATCATTTTATTGTTTATTGATGGACATTTGTGTCGTTTCTGGTTGGGGGCTACTCTGAGTGGCACAATCGGGAATTTTTTTTTTTTTTGTAGAGACAGAGTCTCATTTTCTCGCCCTCGGTAGAGTGCGGTGGTGTCACACAGCTCACAGCAACTCCTGGGCTTAGGCGATTCTCCTGCCTCAGCCTCCCGAGTAGCTGGGACTACAGGTGCCCACCACAACACCCGGCTATTTTTTTTTGTTGCAGTTTGGCCGGGGTGGGTTTGAACCCATCACCCTCAGTATATGGGGCCGCCGCCCTACTCACTGAGCTACAGGTGCCACCCACAATCGGGAATCTTTTTATACAGCAAAAGACACATCAGGGCTCAGGCCCAGGCAATACTATTATGTAACTCTGTATTTTTCCATGTCCGAAACGTTTCTTTAAAAAAAATCGTGTGTGTATGTGAGGGAGACCAAACACACACACACATACATGTACACAGGTGCACGTGCCTGTGCAGAATGTAGTGGTGCTGGGGACCCCAGGGACCTGCCACAAAAGTGCCACATGTGGAGGATTAGAAAGGGCTACAAATCCTTCGTACAAGAGAACATGGCTGCAGCCTCTTGGAGGGTGATTGCTCCAGTGAGTGGGACATTAACTCTGCTGGTGGCAGCCACCAACAGGAGCTGCTTTGAGAGGAAGCATGTTTCTCTAATTTAATTGCGAATTTCAGGAATCAAATCACCATCTTCTCCAAACTGCTGTGCTGAATGCAAGATGCCTCTGGGATGTGTCCACCCGGCCTTTCAGGTCTACTGAAGAGGAAGGCGTGAGGGGCTGTGTCTCTCTGCGAGGGAAGTGCATCTCCAGACCAAAAGATCTGGGGTCCAAAGATTTGGAGATCCAGAGATTTGGGTCAGTCTTCCTAGTCATTTATATCTGAACTTGGAAGATTTTAAGTGCATATGATACAGTTAAACATAAGTAGGGTGTCACATGTCCTGGTGTGCCTGGGCATCTGATTTACACCTGTTTTCCTGGAACATCTTTTTTTTTTTAACAAGTGAACAGTTTATTAACAATTAAACAAAGGTATGATGTGATACAGTAAAAGCAAGACACTCAAGATAGGTATAATAGTACTACTCACACAAAAACTTAAATTTCACCTCAAAAAATTTCACAAGACAACAGAGAAAGCAATTTCACTGTTATAAGATAAGATATTTCATGCAAAGTATTAACTCTGCCCCCCCTCAAAGCCCGACCTCCCAACAAACAAAAAACTATCTGGGAATACTGCTATGCTAACATATTAACCACAGTATAGTCATTCATAGGAAAACAGTAATTAAGCAATGAATTGAATTAAATAACAAAGTTCAAACTGTCATAAACTTATAGACCACAATGATGTTATAAAACAAGCAATTCCAGAAATCTTATAAACAATAAAAGAAATATTTCAATATCATTCTACTTGATCTGGATATACCTGATATTGAAATTGGAGAAAATATATTGTTATAAAGAGAAATTGCAAACATGTTTCACTTATAGATGAGGATGCAATATCCTAAACAACATATTGGCAGGATCTCTACAAAATTAATATTTAAGTAATATATTTTAGTCAGAATTGAATCCAATTTATATGAAAGTTAGACACTATTTTCTTTTCTTTTTTCTTTTTGTTTTCTTTTCCTCACCCCCTCCCTCCTTCTCTGTCTGCTCTCTCCTTCCCCCATGCCCCACTGTGTCATTCATTGCCATTAATTGTCCTCAAATCAAAGTTGAATACATAGGATTCATGCTTCTCCATTCCTGTGATGTTTCACTAAGAATAATATGTTCCACCTCCATCCAAGTTACTACAAACGCAGCAAAGTCTCCATTATTTTTGATG
>CAUYON010017493.1:0-14486 GCA_963573935.1 Arctocebus calabarensis
AAATTGGCATGGAAATTTAAAGCAGGTTCTTGTTGATGCACAACGCAAATTAGTTATATATGGGGGTGGTACTTTTTTTCATTTTTAGTTGTCTCTGATGCAGCTTATACGAAATAATTGTTGTTCTGTTAACTGAATACCACTCTGTAATTGCAAAAACAAAAAAAAGTTGCAGCTGTTTTGTTGGCATTCTGAATGCTTCTGAGTAAATACATTTTCTTTTTTAGTTAGTTCTGTTGTCCTTTTCATAGGTCTGAAACTTTTCTTCTTGAGGGGAAGCTAGTCTTTTGCTTTTTTCCCATTATGGATCACATGAATTATTACATTGTTGATCTTTTCATATAATTAGTTAATAAAAAGCTTTTTGTCTATGTACCCTGCATATCATGATGGGGGGTAATAAAAGTTAAATTGAGATAGTTTTCATCTATAACTGAAACTCCAAAGTTGATGACAAATTTCACATAGCCCATTTGTATTTTACAAAGTGAAGAGTAAGCAATCTACTGACAGCACGGGATTATTAGAATCAAACATTTTGAAAGTCTGTCCTTGCAGGACTAATAGAAAAGTATATTCTAATCTTTATGTGAGGACTCTATTCTTTAACTCCCATTACCATGTAATGGCAGTTATATTTTGCAGTTCCCCCATTAAGGAAGACCTGAGAATGTATCCCCAAAAGCCTGAGCTTAAAATACGAGATTGCCATATTGCATTTTTTGTTGATGTTAGTCCTGGCAAAGACTAAAAAAGTGCTGGCTGTAAATGTCTTTTCCCATTTACCTAAATATGAACTGCTCAGGAAACTTCAGATTCTCCATTAAGAGTATCTTTAATTAATTGGGCCACCCTTTAAAATAATGCCATTTTTAAAATCAGTTATATTTTCATGTATTGTGGTTTGCCCCCTTTTAAATCAAATTGATAGGAAAGAAGACGCTTAAACTTCGCATCTTAATAAAAGTTATTCAATTTATTTGAATTTAATTTTTCCTTACAAAACCCACACTCATTAGAGTCATGTTTATCTGCTTAGGAGTTTAGGGAACAATTTGGCAATTTTGTGGTTTTTGAGATTATCATTCTTCTTAAAGTGCCAGTATTTTAAAATAGCATTCTTGCAATTTTGCAAGCTTTTGTGAGGAAGTGCTATTTTGTTATATAATTTTGATTTGGATTCTTTCCATTTGCATTTGTTTATGCAATTTCAGGAGGAATACTGAACATCTGAGTCCTGGATTATACTAATAAACTAATAATTGCAGAGATTTAAAAAAAAAGAAAGAAAGGAAAACAACTACAGGCTCACATGAGAGAAACATTCAGTTAAAGTAGGGGTGGGAGGAGGAGTTGGGTAAATTCCAACAAGTGCATCACGTGGGTATATTGCACGCTTCCTGGGTGAAGGACACACCTACAACTTGGATTTAAGCCTTACAAAAGCAAACTACATAATCTAATCGAGTGAGTCTGAAATAAAATAAAGTATCATAAGAAACAAAAAGAAGTACAAGATTCAATGGATGCAGAAAGAAAGGTGAATATGAGAACTGGATTCTCTCTCTGCCACATGGGAAGTGCAGTAATTGCGGCATTGGGCTTTTCCCCAGAGCATAGAATAAGTCTCTAAGATGAACAAGTTTTTACATTAAAGGATGGAAATATCTACATACTATCTGAGTTGCATGAAACAGTCTTCTTATTTCATTAAACATTGTTTACTAGACCCAGAATCAAATTTGCCAAGTCACAATAATGAGTTTGCCCAGCAGACAATAATTGTAAATTTGTTCTATAGCAAATTGCTCTAAACCATGTTGACTATAAATTGTTTGCTTTACAAATATGGTAGGATAGATAACCAGAACCAATAAGACTCTGGAGTGATGGAATAAGCACATCAATGCAGCAGCAATAATTATTTAAATCTGAGATATCATTGGTTTGACTAATAGTTTTCCAAGTGTGAAGACTGCTGTCAGACTCAGGCTAACATTTGTATTGTAAACTGCTATTTTTCTAGTCCTGAAGACAAATTCATGCCAGAACAACTTTCTTGACTGAATTCACGCCAGATCAACTTTCTTGACAGAGTAAGAGATAGAGATAAGAAGAAATTATAGTCTCTCATTATTATCAATCTATACTTAGTTTCTTTTATACAGGCATGTGGCGCTATACTTTGTCATCATTATGTAAAATACATAGAATAATTTTCAAACAATTTTAAAAGATAATGTTAACATTTATCTGTGTATCTTCTGCTATTAGTGCAGTGCTCGACATTAGGCCTTAATAAGTGTTTATTAAGTGCTAACTATGTAAGTTTTTCCTGAACTGCCAGAATCTTGAAAATACATATTGTAATTATTCTATTATTTTAAACAGGTTTTCCACTTGCTTAAAACAGAAGAGTAAACAATTGTGCCGAGTTTATATCGAACATATTATTTACTGTTGAAACTGCATGTTGAAATAAAATTTCTGGATTTAACTTTCTTTGCAAACCATTATTTCTTACATGTAATTTCTATTTGTAAACATATCTTTGCTGTTTTGTGACCCCAGTTGAGTTGAATGCTGGATAAGTTTGTATTTATGATTTTTCTCCTGATAGAGGGTCACTTTAAAAACTGGGAATAAAGTATGGGGCATTTTCTGTGTTCTTGACATTTTTCTTCTGTCTAGTGAGACTCTGTAACATTTGAAAACATTATTCTTTATTTCCTCCTAAGTGATAAAGGTTGAAGTAAAATGTTTTTGATAAGTTCAGAAGAGTCATTTACCAACTATCAAAGTGTCCTCAAAACTTATGTCCATTTTAGCATCTTCCTAGTGAAGAAAAAAGAGCTGGCAAAAGGAAATGCTAAATTTGTCGATAGCCGCTTCTTGAGGTTTAATCTCCAGAAATGTGTGTCCAAGACGTCATTCACTCCGGTAGCACCATTATGAATGTTTTCAGATCTTTCATTTACTATTATTTCCTTACTTTTTCTTAAAAATAACTCACTTTTAAAAAGTCAATTTATTTTTTAAAAGAACCCCTATGATACTATCACAAAATAAAATAGGATTATTTGTTATTAATAGAAGTAGAAGTAGTTATTTATAGACAATAAAGAATAAAAAGGAATACTACAAAACATCCATTGCATTCTAGATGGATACCATTAACTCTGATGGTTTCATGCTTGAACCCTCTCATTGTTAAGTGAAATTAGTAATCTGAAGCATATATTGAGTCAATATTATTTAATTCCATGGGCATTAATGCCTAAAATTATCTCAAATACCACCAGTTGTATCCTATTACACACACTGGAAATACTATTCTAGGTAAAGCCTTTTAAAATCACCAAACAATCCATAAAGGATGCTGTAATGCACCAAATTACAGCTCCTCCATATGACAGAAAGTTCCACTCCACATTATACTCCATTCTTTTTCTTCTTTCTTTGTTACCCTCATGTTAGCATGCCTTATTCCCACTTCTTTTGAGAATCAAAGTCAAAAGAACCCAAAGCTCAGCATTGTTTTAGGGAATGATAATACAGGTAGAAAGGGATGACTGAGTAGGTGATTAGTAATCATTTAATGTCAAAAATAACTATGTGAATAAAATAGTATAAGTAAAAAAGGAGTTCTAGGTCCTATAATAATCTAGTTAGGCTTGAGTAATGCTTTTGATTTTGTCTCTTACAACATTACTATTAAGACTTAGAGTAAAGTATAGGCCAGTAAATGACAGAATCAATCTAAGAAAAAATTTTAAATGACATTTCAAACTTTGAATATTTTTACAGTTAAAAAATAATTTAAATAAAATTTTTAAAGGAGAGTAAATTGAACCACATTTTTAATGTCTCGGATAATAGAAAGGCAAGTGACAATACAAAAATAATTAGAGAAATTATTGCTCCTTAACAGTTTAAGATTCAGAAGAAATAAAATAAAGTGAAAAACAAAAAAAAAAAAAACAATTTCACAAAAATCTCTGACAATAAATGAATTAGGAAATGATGTAAAGCCCAAGAAACCTTGAGTAGGAAATGCATAAATACTATAAATTTATTTTAAAATCTTACTTTCATATGGGACTATAGTGATGAGATCATTATATCTAAGAACTAAGAGGTAACTAATGCTATTTTGTTCAATGGTGGTTGGATATTTTTGTAGCATGAATTATATTGTGACTATAAAAATTATAATATGACTATAAAAAAACTTTCATTGTCATAAAAATATCTTTCCCCATCATTCCCTTCTTTTATTTTTTGAATTCTGAATAAGAGTAATCATATAGTCATAATCATAACAAAAATATGGAACCATAATAGCAGCTAGGGATGTGCCTCTCTTATCTTTACAAAGTTATGAGAAGTTTTCTAAAAGGCCCACATTTTATCATATAAAATAAAATTTTCAAACATTATATGTTAGAGAGGTGCCATGGCTTGAGGTACTTGCTGAAATAATTGAAAAGAGCAAGTGAAGTTTTAGCATGAAAAAGAAAGAAGGAAGGTTGCATAGCAAGCCAACCCCTATGCTAGTGACTGCAGGCTCTGTGGAAAGGATGCTTTGGGTTTTATATACAACTTTGAGAGTAGCAGTTGCTTCTTGGAAGTCTTGAAGGGTCTCAATTAATTCTATTCTCAAGACAACCCACCTGCAAGGTCTTATATGTGACCCCCCTATATGTAAGGGTCTTAATCAGCCTTATTTCCACAATAGCCCAGGTCAGTCTGACTCAAACCAATCCAAAATAGCTTAACCATGTCCATCATCTGCCCTGCTTATAATCTAGCTAACTGCCTAACAAATACAAAGCTTAAAAATACACCATGTACATTGTCCAAGAGGCAAGATTCACCTTACAGTGTTAGACAATTAATTTTAGAAAGTTATTTTTAAATAAGTGTTCATTAAGATTTTATATATCAAAATGTCAAATTATTTGGACTTTGCTGAAGATATGTAATATCCAGTACAAATGGGAATCTCCCCAATGGGAGAATATATGCGGCATCAAATATTATCACCACAAATATTAAATAATTTATATTAGTAATATTAACATTGTTGACATCTTTCTTTATACTACTTTGTGGACCATTCATAATTATTTTTATATTTTAAAATATATCTACTTAAAATATTAAGGGGGCATAAGTGTTTTGTTATGTGGATGAATTGTGCAATACAGAAGTCAGAGCTGGTAGTGTGCCCTTCATCACAATAGGATACATTGTACCCAAGAGGTAAGTTTTTATTCCTCGCTCCCCTTCCACCAGCACCTTGTATGGTTTCCAATGTCCTTTACACCACTTTATGACCTTGTGTACCCACTGTTCAGCTCCTATTATTAGTGAGAACATATAGTGGGTTTTTTGTTTTTTGTTTTTCCATTCCTGAGATACCTCACTTAGGGTAATGTTCTCCAGTCCCATCCAAATTGCTGCAAATGACACTGTTTTATTTCTTTTTATGTCTGAGTCATGATCTCTGAATTATAAAAAAAATAAACCATTAAAGATAAGTAACTAATGTGAATAAAAAGGAAAACTGGTAACCTAGCTTCCAAGAGGATAAGAAAAAAGAGTTGGAAAGATTTACTCGTTAATCTGAAGAAACAATGAAATTAATTCCTTATTAATTCCTTAGGAATTGATGAAATTTAATTCCTTCTAAATTTAAATTTCTATAACAGAATTTGTCTATCTTAATTTTCCCGTATATGCGTGAAAGTAAGAAAAAGTTTCACGAGATGAAAAAAGTCCATAATTATTTTCCTAATATTTAGGGTTAATAAACAGGCAAATACAGCTTATGAGCAAACTGGCTTTTATAGACATATCAAAAAATGCAAATTATAATTTTAAGCAAAATCCATCCATTATTAAAATACGTGCTATGAAAATGACAAAATTACAGCCTATTGCTTTTGAATTATCTGTTGGAATACATAGAATAAATTGTATTTCTTATAACATTTATTATGTTATTACTATAATACTACAGAAAAAGCTTTTAAAAAGGCATAATCTTGATTGTTTCTGTACCAGTTCTTTGATCGTAAATTAAAACTCAGAGCTTTAAGAATTTAATGGGCAAGGCATATAACCC
This sequence comes from Arctocebus calabarensis, assembly GCA_963573935.1. Taxonomy (NCBI): domain Eukaryota; kingdom Metazoa; phylum Chordata; class Mammalia; order Primates; family Lorisidae; genus Arctocebus; species Arctocebus calabarensis. The sequence continues at coordinate 6,131 of CAUYON010017493.1, forward strand.
TAAAGATATTTTTGACTTTACAAGGCAACTAAAAAAAGAATTAAATAGATGAAGTCAGTATTAACTGAACATATTCTATGGATATAGCTTGAGAGAAAATAATTTACCCTGAAATCTAAGCAATGTTCCTTGATACAAGATATTCTATTTCATATAATCTGAATGTCAGTCAGATTTGTGTCAAAAACTTGAATGGATTACAAGTTTAATTTTTAATTGATGAGAGTTATATTGGCTAGCTCTAAACATATGTCTTAAAACGGTAGTCCTTTACTTCTCTTATAGTTTCCAGAGAATAGTAATTTAAGTTCATCTTTGAGCAATTTTGGCCTGGGTTCTCTCCCAAGACACCTGTCAGATGTCACCTGAGGCTACAGTCAGCTGAAGGCAAGTTGAGTTTGGGAAGTTTATTTACAAGGGGGTTCCCTCAACATTACTGGCAGGTTGGTGCTGGCTGTTGGTGGAAAGCCTCACTTTTTCTCTAGTGTGTACCTTTATGAGGTTGCCCAACTGGTATCACCAAGTGATGTCTAGCTTCCTCCAGAGAAAGGAATCCAAGCACTCAAGCCATAACGTCTTTAACTAATGAGATTTAGAAGTCACATGCCACTTTCACTCTATTCCATTAGTCTCACAATCCAGCCCTAATTCACTGTGGAGAGGTCCACATAAAAGGTGTGAATATGAAGAAGCAAGGATCATTAGATGTCATCTTGGAGACTGCCTACCACAATATTTTAAGTATGTTGGATTACTTTCAAGGACAAAGATTATTAATTTAAAAAAGAAGAATTTCTGTATTTTAGAATAAACCTTGAGGTTTTATTTATAATTTGACTCTATCTGCTCATTTATAATTACACACCAACAGATAAACTAGTTTTCTTGCTATCCCTTAAGTATGGCATTTCTATTTTCTATTGTGTAGCTATGATCATGTTATTTTCCTTTTTTTTTAAAATTTAGTAAACACCCTAAAGAATAGGAACAAATTTTCTTTCTTTGAAACTCAAGTTTACCACCTGCATGAGGCTTTAATTATTATTCCTGTCTATAATGACTATCCTGTCCCCAGAATTCTTATACATACAATTCCTAAACCCCACAATTGAATCTTTTTCATTCATTGGACACAGACCATTAAGGAATGCCTACATGTACTAGGGCTGGACTAGGTGCTGACATAAATATTATTTATTTTCCTTACCAATTTGGATAATTTACTTATATATCTTATACTCATAATACTATTATTCAGCATATTTTGCAAGTATATTCTTAAAGTCACCGAATGTAAAGTTTTTTTTTTAATAACGCCTTCAAATGCACATTTTTTGTGAAGAAAAGATTCTTCAGAGATTAATTAGGTTTTGGAAGTTAATACTTAAAGTTTTTTAAAGTCACAGAATAAAAAATCTATTTCTCTCTTAAACTTTCGAGTTCAATTTATAAATGCTATTATTCTAATTATTAATATAGCACATTTAGCAATCGTTTTAGGAACCCTTTAAAATTCAATTCCATTTATGTATTTTATTAATTAAAATGTCTATAAGTATTTAAAATTCTATTATACACTGAAAATACTTATGATATATCATTTTTCTACTTTCTAAAGTTTTGTAGAAATAACTTTGTAAACTCTCGATTAATATACAAATATGACTTTTTATTAAATTATAAAGTTAGACGTGTATATTGAAATGATTTTTTAGAGAACAAAGCACGTAGTTTTGTTCATAAATCTTTTCAATAAATGTTTGACCAGTTTTCAAAATGATTAAAGATTTTTAAAAAGTACTTCTACTTTGAATTACATAGGGATTGGGGAAAGTCAAATTTAAATGAAATTAATGTCCTCTGGAGGATTTACACATTGTTGCAACTAATAATAGCCTGATTTAAGCACCAGGGTACATAAGAAGTAAGCTTCAATTTGGACTTCAGAGGACAGGTTCCACCTTTATGACCAGGACCCCAAAGCAACTAGGGATCTTGAGCAAAGCTTGACTTAAATTCTTGTGGTCAGTCTTTAATGTAGGACCTTAAACAAATTAGCCAGTGTATAACTAATTAAAAATAATGAATGCCTCTAATTGCTAAAATAATTTGAAGCAGTGACATTTTACAAAAAGCTATCTCATTGCAAGAGGACAAACTTTAGCCTTAGCAGTCTTACATGGAAGCCTTCTAATCACAAATAAGGTTTAATGAGAAATTAAATTCAGAAGAATAACAGAATGGAATTGAGAGGAATTTTTTTTTTTTTTTTTGAGACAGGGTCTTACTATGTTGCACTTGGTAGAGTGCTGTGGAGTCACAGCTCACAGCAACCTTTAACTCTTGGGCTTAAGTGATCCTCAGCCTCAGCCTCCCCAGTACGTGGGACTACAGTGCCCACCACAACGCCCGGCTAGAGAGGAAATTGACAATAGCTAAATTAGAGCTTAAAGGTGTATAATGTTTCTTCTCTAGTCATAGAGATTCCTTCTAGAAATGTGGGAAACAGTTAATCCACAAATAGTGTCTAATGTCAGTCCATATATTTATAAATATACCAGATAGACAAGGGGAGTACTTCAAAGATGACCATTGTGATAGTCAGCAATGAGGTAAACAGCAGTTTTTCTAGGACCAGTTCTCCAACTTCATTGGCCAACCTTGTATAAATGGGTACTATAATTGTGAATGTCTTAATTTCTAAACACAGAGATTTTATTGTTCTAATTATAATATTGATTATAGAATATATAATTACATTATACTCAGAAAATACACATCTGGATCTCTAGTTGATTTTCAAATGAAATGTTAGTGCAAGATATATAGCAGATTATGTGAACACTAAAGATTCAATCAATCAGGTATCCAGATATGCTAAATAAAAAAGATGCAATACATAACCATGTGTAGATTTTCAAATAAAATACCTAAAACCTGTTTCTGTGGACCCTTGAAACCCTTAACCTACTCCTTAACATAAAATGATTCAAAAGATGTGTGTCAAGAGGAGGAAGAGAGAGATTATGTGAGATGAAGTTGCTTTTGCACAATATTGCGTTTTGAGTTTCATCCCCACTTCTCCTGTCCCCAAGGAGAGAGGCTTATCTTCACCCTCAGTTCAAACTTACTTTTATATGTGATCCCGACAGTGGAAAGGCACAGTGGCCTAGGCTCTGACTCACAACTGGGAGATCCAGAGAGTGACAGATTGCTGCCTAGTTGCTCTGTTACAGACCAAAAGAGTTGTTAGGGGAATAGATGTGGGACTGCTTCCCACGGACCAAATGAAAAAGAGGGAAAATGAAAGCAAGTGGGCTTGGGATTATACTGAGTTTCTTATCCCTTCAGGCTTCCTGGAGAATGGGGCCATCAATAAGCTCTGGGTTCACACAGGATGACCAGTGCTTTGGGAGCAATAAGTAACAGTTAACTCCCTGAATAAGGATCCATCCTCATGAGCCAGGGAACTGCAGGGGAGAGAGGTCCAAGAAACACCTTGGAGGAACCCATGAAAATGCGCAATTTGACTGTTGGCTTTACACCTGCAGGCTGTGGGCACGGCTTATGGTGCCAAGTCAACTAGTAGTAGTATCCTTCATTCAACCTCTCCTTCCTCCTCTACTCTGCTCCTAGCATGGAGGGTCAGAAAAAAAAGAGCTGAAGAGGGAACAGGGAAGCAGAAAAATAAGATAAGCAGTAAAGAAGCCACTTCATCAAATCATATCCCATATTGGCATGGCCTATGGGAGAGAAGTTTTCATTATTATTTTGGCTTGTACATTCTAATTTTATACTGATAGACTCTGTGAGTTTAGTTGTCCACAAAACTGTCCACTTTTTAAGGGCAAGCAAAAAAGTCATGGGCCTCTAATAGTGTCATCAAAATGAAATGTTTAAATTCCTCAATTTGATATGAAGATGATGGTAGTAAAAAAAATAAAATAGAATTTTAATCATATTTTATGATTAGTGACTTCTATATTTTTAAAATTATTTTCTAAATTTTATTTTTTTCTTAAGGGTATGAAATGATGGCAGTAATCAGTACTAAGTTAATTGTTTATAGCTATTTTAGTAACAGCATTCTTTTTTATGGAAAACGGAAAAATATGGTGAATGTAGGCCTTTGAAATTCTGAGATTGAGCTGTCCAGCCTAATGAATTGTAGGAAATGGCCCTCAGAACTCTGTTTTTTTTTTTTCTCAAATATCAATTGAGCAACCACAAACAAGGTGACAGCTTTGCAAATTGCATACAAAATGCTTAGTGCTGTAATTGGGTAAATGAGGTGAAGGCTATGTTGATCAGTAGAATGTAAGCACTCCGACTTGTACAAATAATCAACACATTGAATCTCATAATCACATAAATGTATACATGATCTATGTCCAAATGACTTAATAAAAACAATGCTTAGAAATGAAACCTGTAGCTACTATAAAATGAATGAAAGAGGTAACTCAAATGCCCAGGGGCTGGGTAGAGAGGAAAATGAGGATCAGCAATAGATAGTCTCAGTGTAGATATATGGTTGTAGGAAAAAGAGGATTTCTCAACATGAAGGGATACTTACTACTCAGGTCTAACTGAATGATACCATGACAGAACATGAGGCTCAAAGTTGTAGAAAAAATGACAAATACTTTCTTTGATTATTGTTTTGTAATTTTCCAAATATTTAACGATATCCTAAAACATACACTTGGAGTGTTCTATATTTGGTGTGGCCAAACATACAACCCCCATAGGTTAAATGTTAAATGTGACTGGTTTTTAAATTCTGTGATAGAGGATGTTAAATTCATCCTGTTCTTGCCTTAATTTATTAATAATGCAAGGGTATGAACCAGCTGACAAATTTCAGTCCATCATTTCCCAATACTAGAAGTTGTCCTGCACACCTAGCCCAGATTCATAATATCACAGCTTCGCCCTTTGTTTCCATGCTCACAAATTCTACTCTTTTAATCCTTCTGACCTCCTTACACTGACTCTTCTTACTCTTCACGGTTGTTCAGGAACCAGAAATTTTTGTGTTTGCATTATCAAACACATCCTGATTCCACTTGAAACTTTGAAGAGAATACTGTAGCAGTTTCCCTAATCAAATTACTATTAAAGGTTAATTGTCTTAAGTAGCTTATAGCGTAAAAGGCAAGGATCTTTCAGTGTTAATAAAAACAGAAGGAGATTAATAGTAGAATTGAAAGCAGTCAGTGTGTCATATAATGAGTAAGGGATGAAAGGGTGCCCTTTGAAATGGTCACATCAAGCTGGAATTTAAGCTCATGTGCCTACGGAGATTTCAGTCCTTCAGCTAACTTATGTCTTAGCCAAATGTTCCCTTGGCCAAATTTATCCTAAATTAGTATAAGCAAAAAAACATTTTTAAAAAAAAATTTAGATTAACTGAACTCTTATAAAATTTTTCCTGAAAGTACAAGACTCCAACACTTACCTTGACAGGTAAATACCTCCTCTTACCTCGTAGGAAAAAGAACTGGCAAGATCTTTACTGGCAAAGAGAGAGAACTCCACAGGGCACTGGCTTGGTAAGGGCTGGGATGCTCTTCTGGAATTGTTACAGCATCCAGTGAGTCTCCCATCTCCCTGTCCCAGACTTCTGAGACAGCTTTTCTGCTTCTTCCAGCCCCTACCACTTTCTCAATCTCTTTCAACCTCATCTTTACTGTCAGTCTTTTTCTGTATGTTACTGAATTTCTCTCCCTTCTCTCTCTCCAAGCCTTTTTTTTTTTGTTTTAGCCCCACTCCCATCAAATATCTCCAATTTCCATTCAAATGAGACCACAGGGGAAAATGGAAAACATGTTTTTGTTGATGTGTACTACAAAAGAAAGATGTGTGGCAGAGAGCTGTCTTTTTTACATGCAAAGCAGACATTTTCCAACATCTGTACCTGAAAAATCTCTAAAGGAAATAAACACTGAGGTCTAGAATGCAGCATTTTGCTCCAGAATGAGCCTACCGGGAGATGAAGAATAAAAGTCAGGAAAGGTAACTTCAGATACCATATATAGTAATTACCACACCAACAGTGTCCAGACACCAATAGTGTCCAGGTCTGGGAGAAATCTTCCATATCATTCAATCAAACCACATTCATTTTATAAATGGGGAAATTAAAGGCCTGAGAGGTGAATTTTGCCTATGTCACACAGCAAGCATTGGCCCCTGGTAACTAAGACTAAGGGCGGTTGGCTCATGTGTCACTGCACTCTCCACTGCTCAGTGCTGGCCTGTGACACCAGTCAGAGCTCTGTGGAAAATATGAGAAAGGTGTTATGCTGCCAAATACGTTCTTCTTTTTTAAGCTAACATATCCTTTCTTTGATGTATTACATGATAGCCTGAAAAATAGTATACATATTGTAGGAATTTTTATTTATTTATTTATTTATTAAATCATAGCTGTGTACATTAGGGCAATTGTGGGGTACAGTGTACTGGTTTCAATACAATCTGAAACATTTTCATCAAAATGTTTAACATAGCCTTCATGGCACTTTCCTAGTTATTGTATGAAGACACTTGTATTCTGCATTTAGTAAGTTTCATCTGTACCCTTCTAAGATGCACCGTAGATGCAATTTTTTAATCTTCATTTGACAAGGAACAAATTTCGTGTCACCCCCCGTAAGAGACATTTTGATTATTTGCAAATCTATGACATTTTGGGAACTGAATTATCTGACATCTTTGCTTCTGCACAAGTTTATAATAAAATTAATTACTCAATACAATGAACTGAGACTGCAGAGTCAGAGAGGCAACTTTGTACCCAATGTGTCTTTACAACTGAATTTGCATAATTTCAGTCTATCCTGGCCTGTGGGGACTAATCTGATTTAAATAGTTCTGAATTACTTGATGAATTATAGGACATTAATTTTTCTTGTGAGCAAGATGTTGATGATTTCACACTTGCACTCAGATACTCATGTCCTTCTGGTATGGTGAGACAGTTGCTATAATTCATAGTTAAGGATTCTCTACTATTCATACAACACTCAGATGGCAGGTCAACTTCATAAAGCAAATCAACTGAGACCAGACAACCAAGAGCATAACCCAAAATGACACTTCCAGCTTCCCCACTATGCAGGCCAAGGGGGAAAAAATTAATATTACCCTCAAATAGTTGAAAACAAACTCAGAAATACCTTGGGTATTTTCAGTTCTGCTGAGTTTTGAGGAAATGTAGTTCTTCACATATAAAGCAAGGGTTAGTTCCTAAATATCTCCTATATGCTCAAAGATAGGCTCTGGGGAGAAAAACAAGATTTTTGCTCCCAAGAGACACATATACAGTTAGGTGGTAATAACCTCTGATAATAGGTGTTTAAATTATTCTTTCTTCTATTTTGTAAACCTATAGAGTTTTTAACTTTATTGTTAGGGAACTTGTACCTAACAAAGAAGGCTATCAGAAAATGAGAAGGGAAAGAAGAAAAATAAGAAAAAGCTCACTAATTCGTATGATTTCATTGTTCTAATCCCAATAATACATCTGCTATTAATAAATCTTTAAATTAGTTAATTATGTGCATTTGAAAAGGGGAGTCCCACTTTTAAAAATTGAGTTTGCAGGGACAGAGATAATTGGGAAGTCACTTCCCCGGATGGAACACAGTAGTTGTCACATGCCTTTGAACTGAGAATGCAGGGCTGGTCTCTGCACTCCAGGGAGAGTGCCTAAAGTTTAGCATTTCTGCTCTCCACTTGCCAGACACCCTAGGAGGGCAATTTTACAGTTCATACCACAAAAAAGCATTTCTCTTCCCACTTCATTTAAAAATACATTCAATGTGTGATCCAAATGGTTTTCTGTGTTTTGTGTTTGTGATTTTTATAACTAAAGCATTTTTTCAACACATGGCCATTTGGATGAGAGCTGCCACAAAAAATATGTTCGGGTAATAAGGGTAAAAGAGAAATGTAGAAGGGCAGTTTAACACTCACCTGGTGGGGAAGAATTCTGAAATTTATGGAGTGGCTTCCTGTTTATCTGTTGATGCTGCGAGTTCATTTACACAATAATAACTAATATTTTCATAGTATTTTATGACTTGAACAGCATCTAAAATAGGATTTCTAATTGTCATGAAACACATATTCTTTTTTTTTTTATTGTTGGGGATTCATTGAGGGTACAAGAAACCATGTTACACTGGTTGCATTTGTTGGGAAAAGTCCCTCTTACAATCGTGTTTTGCCCCCAAAAGGGGTGGCACACACCAAGACCCCAAGACCCCACCCCCCTCACTCCTTCCCTCTCTCTGCTCTTCCTTTCCCCCAGGTGGGGTAACTTTCTAGAAAGGCTTATGGACCTTAC
>CAUYON010017497.1:0-28425 GCA_963573935.1 Arctocebus calabarensis
GCCTGTAGTCCCAGCTACTAGGGAGGCTGAGGCAAGAGAATCGCTTAAGCCCAAGAGCTGGAGGTTGCTGTGAGCAGTGTGACACCACAGCACTCTACCCAGGGCGATAAAGTGAGACTCTGTCTCTACAAAAAAAAAAAATAAAAATAAAAAGGGAAATTAAATCTATAAATATGGCTGGACTTGCCATTTTCCTTGTATTTGTCCTGAGGCAACACATGATTTTTTTAGGGGAATGCTTGGAAACAAACACATTTCACATTGAATACTCAGAGTATTAATTTTTTTGAATCTTATTATTTATCCTGTAATAATTGCATTGATAGGCTCGGCGCCTGTGGCTCAATGGGCTAAGGCACCAGCCATGTACACCTGAGCTGGTGGGTTGGAATCTAGCCCGGGCCCGTCAAACAACAATGACGGCTGCAACCAAAAAATGGCCGGGCGTTGTAGCGGGCGCCTGTGGTCCCAGCTACTTGGGAGGCAAGAGACTTGCTGGAGCCCAGGAATTAGAGGTTGCTGTGAGCTGGGATGCCACAACACTCTATCCAGGGTTATAGCTTAAAGCTCTGTCTCAAAAAAAAAAAAACAAAACCAAAAAAAAAACATAATAATAATTACATTGACATTTGGAACAATGTTGCAAAAGCAATGCTGGATACAACTGCTTGTATGAAACAACACAATGACACTAAACTGTCTAGTTGTCATATTTATCTCTGCTAAATACTGGAAGAAAAACAAGCCAGTTTCACTCCAAAATGGCCTCAATAAGTCAGTAAAAAATGTTAATTTTATTACATTTTGACTCATGAGGATGCAACTTCTTAATATTCTTTTTTTTTTTTTTCTTTTTGAGACAGACTTTTACTTTGTCAGCCTCTGTGCAGTGCTGTTGTGTCACAGCTCACAGCAACCTCCAACTCTAGGGCTTAAGCAAATCTTTTGCCTCAGCCTGCCAAGTAGTTGGGACTACAGGTGCCCACCACAATTCCCGACTACTTTTTGCTGCAGTTGTCATTGCTGTTTTAGCTGGCCTGGGCCTGGTTCCATCCGCCGGCCTCGGTGTATGTGGCTGGCGCCATAGCCATTGGCTACAGGTGCCCAGCCATTAACATATATATATATATATATATATATATATATATATATATATTTTGCAGTTTTTGTCTGGGGTTGGGTTTGAACCCACCACCTCCGGTATATGGGGCCAGCGCCCTATTCCTTTGAGCCACAGGCGCCGCCCCTAATATTTTTGATGACATAATAATTTCACATAAAGCACTTTTGTTGCATACTGAAGTTTCTTTTAGTAAGCCAAACTAGTGTTTTGGGGGTTTTTGTTTGTTTCTGTTTTTGTAGTAGAGACAGGGTGTTGTTATATTGCACGGGCTGGTCTCAAACCTGGCTACTTTTTTCCACTTTTTTGTAGAGACGGGGTTCCTACTCTTGCTTAAGCTTGCTTAAGCTGGTCTTGAACTCCTGGCTGTGAGTGATCTTTCCATCTTGGCCTCCCAAAGCAAGCACTAGGTTGACAGGTGTGAGCCACTGTGCCCAGCGTTTTCTTTTTTTCAATGGTAGGTTTCCTTTTTTTCAATGGTAGGTATATAACAAAATACCATAGACCAAGTGGCTTAAACAACAGTTATTCCTCATAGTTATGGAAGCTGGTAAGTCTTCAGTATATCAGGGTGCCAGCATGATGCAGGTCTTCCTGGCTTGTAGAAAACTGCCTTCTCACTGTGTCCTCATGTGGTAAGCGGATGGGAGATGAAGAGGAAGCTTTCTGGTCTCTTGTAAGAGCACTGAGGGCACTAATCCCATTGTGAGGACCCCCACTGTCATAGTCTCATCTAAACCGGTCCTCCTCTATCGCGGAAGGTCGTCCTCTTCGATCGAGCGCGCAGCTTCGGGAGGGACGCACGTGGAGCAGGGAGGGAGGAAGGGGACACCCGCCTAGCCAGCCAGATCAGCCGAATCAACCCTGGCGATCAATGGGGTGACAGATGTCGCAGCCAGATCGCCCTCACATCCATGAACCAATGTTTTCCAAATGCCTGTTGAATAGTGTTACAAAATGACCAAAAAAGTATTCAAGGTCAAAGTCTAAAATAGATGAAAGGATTTAAAAAGTGCAAAACTGTGCTCGGTGCCTGTGGCTCAACTGGCTAAGGCGCCAGTCATGTACACCTGAGCGGGCGGGTTCGAATCCAGCCTGGGCCCGCCAAACAACAATGACGGCTGCAACCAAAAAATGGCCGGCGTTGTGGCGGGCACCTGGAGTCCCAGCTACTTGGGAAGGCGGAGGCAGGAGACTCGCTTGAGCCCAGGAATTGGAGGTTGCTGTGAGCTGTGATGCTACAGCACTCTATCTAGGCTGACAGCTTGAGGCTCTGTCTCAAAAAAAAAAAAAAGTGTAAAACTGTCCCAAGATCAAACATTCTTAGTTTTGAGCCGTGTGAAGTGGCTCACACCTATAATCACTCTGTCTCTGCTAAAAATAGAAAAACGAGATGGGTGTTGTGGTGGGTGCTTATAGTCCCAGCTTCTTGAGAGGCTGAGTCAAGAGGATCACTTGAGCCCAGGAATTTGAGACTGGTGTGAGCTATGACACCATAGCACTCTATCCTGGGGTAACAGAGTAAGACTCTGTCTCAAAAAAATATATTTTTTAGTTATCTAAAAAAAAATTTAGTTTGCTATGGGATGAATGTATGAACTATTGGTTTGATAGTATTACTAATTTTTTTGTAAAACCACATTTCCTCACAGTAAAATTTATTTTTTTTTGAGGTACATTCTATGAATTTTGATAAAAGCATAGCCATAATACTGCCACAGTCCATCACCTGAAGAGTTTCTTCATAATCATTTATAGTCAATCCCTTCCTTACTCAGTCCCTAGTTTCCACTGATCTGTATTCTCTTTTGATAATTTTGCTTTGCAGAGGGTCAAAAAAAATGAAATTACACAATATGTAGCTTTGCTAGTTTAGCTTCTTTTACTTAAATACGGTGCTTTTGATATTCTGCCATTCTGTTGCATTTATCAGTAGTTCATTTTTTTATTCTTCTGAGTTATACTCTAGGTATGGATGGATGTGCAATATATTCATTTACTAGTTGATAGACTTTTTGGTTGTTTACAGATTTTGGTGATTTTTTTGTTTGTTTGTTTGTTTGTTTTTAGCCAGGGCTGGGTTTGAACCCGCCACCTCTGGCATATGGGGCCAGCGCCCTACTCACTGAGCCACAGGCGCTGCCCAGATTTTGGTGATTTTGAATAAACCTGTTTGTCTGAGTCCATTTGAGCTACTGTAACAAAATACCACAGATGGGTAGCTTATAAACAACAGAAAATTTATTTCTCTAGCTCTGGAGGTCAAGGCAGATCCAGTGCTTGGTGAGGGCCTCTTGGCTCATAGATCATGGTTTCTAGCTGTGTCCTCACATGGTGGAAGGAATAAACAAGCCTTGACCAACTTTATAAGATCAACAATGCCATTGATTAATGCTCTATCCTCAAGACTAATTATGTCCTCCAAAGACCCACACCTGCTAATACCATCACCTTGTAGATTAGGATTCAACATATGAATTTTGGGAGTAGACACAAACATTCAGTCCATAGTACTGTTATAAACATTTGTGCTTTTTTTGTTGTTGTTATAAATATTTGTATACAAATTTTTATGCATACATACACCTTCATTTCTCTTGGGTAAATGGGCTTGCTGGGTCATATAAGTGTATGTTTAGGCTCTGTGCTCCATAGTACAGTGGTTATGGAGCCAGCAACATGCAGAGGCTGGCAGTTTGAATCCGGCCCAGGCCAAAACAACAATGATAACTGCAACCAAAAAAAATAGCTGAGTGTGTGGCAGGTGTCTGTAGTCTCAGCTACTTGGGAAGCTGAGCAAGAGAATGGCTCAAGCCCAAGAGTTTGAGGTTGCTGTGAGCTATGATGCCACAGCACTCTACGAAGGGCAACATAATGAGACTCTGTCTCAAAAAAAAAAAAAAAAGTGTTATGTTTAATAAGAAACTGCCAAACTATTTTCCAAGGAGACAAAATCATTCCAAATTCCCACAAACTGGCTCGGTGCCCGTAGCTCAGTGGTTAGGGTGCCAGCCACATACACCAGGGCTGGTGGGTTCGAACCCAGCCAGGGCCTGCTAAAAACTACAATGACAACAACCACCAAAACATAGCTGGGCGTTGTCCTGGGTGCCTGTAGTCCCTGCTACTTAGGAGGCTGAGGCAAGGAAATAGCTTACACCCAAGAGTTTGAGGTTGCTGTGAGCTGTGACTCCCCCCGCTCCCCCCCATCACTATACTGAGGGCAACGTAGTGAGACTCCGTCTCAAAAAAAACAAAAAACAAAAAACAAATTCCCACAAAGAACGTATTCTGGGTGCTCCATGTCCTCTCTAGAACTTGGTATTGCTAGTTTTTCTTTTCTCCCCTCCCCCTTTTTAATTTTAGCCAATGTAATAGGTTCTAGTGCTTGTTATTAAAATTTTCAAGTTTTATCTTTGGCTTCCCCAAGTAAGTAGTCAACTGTGCATGGAGGGGATTACACATTTTATTTAGCTCTCAGTTGCCATTAGAACAGTGTCAATAACATAAAACTAATAGCAAATTTCATTAATCCATTAATTAAAGTTTAAGCAAAGAGATCCCCTGACCATATGGGGGAAGTACCTGCCTGTAAGGCCTGCAGCATCCACTTAAATCCCTATTTATGGTAACTTTTTTTTTTCTTTTTGTACAGACAGAGTGTCACTTTCTGGTCCTCAGTAGAGTGCCATGGCATCAACACAGCTCACAGCAACCTCCAACTCCTGGGCTCAAGCAATTCTCCTGCATCCTCCTCCCAAGTAGCTGGGTGCCATCACAACGCCCAGCTATTTGTTTTTTTTGGTTGCAGCCATCGTTGTTTGGCGGGCCGGGGCTGGATTCGAACCTGCCAGCTCAGGTGTATGTGGCTGGCGCCTTAGCCACTTGAGCCACAGGCGCTGAGCCTATTGCATGATTTTAAGTAAATGTGCAGAGATGTGCAAATATTGTTGACATCCATTTTTTTAAATTTCCATCATCACTCAGAAAGGTCACTTGTGCAGCTTGCAATCACTGCTCCTCCTTCTAGCCCTATGTACCATATACAAATCTTTTTCTTTTTTTGAGACAGAGCCTCAAGCTGTCACCCTGGATAGAGTGCCGTGGCATCACAGCTCACAGCAACCTCCAATTCCTGGGCTCAAGCGAGTCTCTTGCCTCTGCCTCCCTAGTAGCTGGGACTACAGGTGCCCGCACACAACGCCCAGCCATTTTTTGGTTGCAGCCATTATTGTTTGGCGGGCCCGGGCTGGATTCGAACCCACCAGCTCAGGTGTACATGGCTGGCACCTTAGTCCATTGAGCCACAGGCACCGAGCCTCTTTTTCTTTTTTTTTACAAATCTCAAACCTCAATATTCCATTCCCCCCCTGATTTTTTTTTTTTTTTTTGAGACAGTCTTACTTTCTTTTCCCCGGTAGAGTGCTGTGGCATCATAGCTCATAGCAACCTCAAAATCTTGGGCTCAAGTGATCCTCTTGTTTCAGCTTCCCAAGTAACTGGGACTACAGGGACCCACCACAACAACTGGCTATTTTTTAGAGAGGGGGGTCTCACTAGTGCTCAGGCTGGTCTTGATCTCCTGAGTTCAACTGATCCACCCATCTCGGCCTCCCAGAGTGCTGGGATTACAGGTGTGAGCCACCGCACCCAGCCCAATATTCCATTCCCTTCACCTCTACCACTCTGGATCTCTCATTTCTCCCTTTCTTCTGCTAATCCTGTTATTAACATTAGTGAGTCCTCACCCTTCATACTACAATTCCCTTCAATCTCGTTCCTTTCCTTTTCACTTCTTTCTCCACTCGGTCACAGACTTCCTGGTTGGTTCTCCTGCCAATAACACCCATGCCCTGTCCCGCATGGGTGTATCCCTCTGTCATAACAATTTGGAATCTATTCCTCTGTCAGAACTTCCTTGCTCCTGATTCAGTATTTTGTTTTTATTAAGTCATTTGTACATATATCATGAATACATTTATGCCACTATGGGATTCAATGTGTTGACTATTAGTACAAATTGGAGTGCTTACATCCTGCTTATTAACATAGCCTTCACCTCATTTACCCAATTACAGTGTTAAGATGTTTGTGTTCTACACCTGATAGATCCAACTTGTACTTGCAATATGCTCCATAGGTGTGGTCCCCCTATTAACCCTCCCTTTATCGACCCACCTTCTTCCCTTTCCCTTCCCCTCCTCTTCCCTCCTTCATCCTAGGCTATAGTTGTGATTCATCTTTCATATGAAAGTGTGAGTGATTATAAATTGGTTTCACTTTTATACTGAGTACTGAGTGCATTGGATTTTTTTTTTCCATTCCTGAGATACTTTACTAAGAAGAATATTTTCCAGCTGCATCCATGTAAACATAAAAGAGGTAAAGTCTCCATTTATTTAGTGCTGCATAGTATTCCATGGTATACATATACCATAATTTATTAATCCATTCATGGGTCGATGGGCACTTGGGTTTCTTCCATGACTTGGCAATTATGAATTGAGTGGCAATTATGAATTCAGCTGCAACAAACAATCTGATGCAAATATCTTTGTTATCAAGTGATTTTTGGTCTTTTGGTTATACACCTATGAGGAATTGCAAGATCAAACGGCAGGTCTACATTTAGATTCCTGAGTATTCTCTAAACTTCCTTCCAAAATGAACATACTAGCTTGCATTCCCACCTTGACTCAGTATTTCAGGGAGAAACACACACACACAATTTTGCTGAATGGTGCATTAGAACTATTACTTTTTTTTTTTTTTTTTAGAGATAGAAGTCTCACTTTATCACCTTCTGTAGAGGGCCGTGGCGTCACACAGCTAACAGCAACCTCCATCTCCTGGGCTTAGGTGATTCTCTTGCCTCAGCCTCCCAAGTAGCTGGCGCCCGCCACAACACCCGGCTATTTTTCTGTTTTGCAGTTCAGCCGAGGCCGGGTTTGAAGCCACCACCTTCAGTAGATGGGGCCGGCGCCCTACTCGATGAGCCACAGGTGCCGCCCAGAACTATTACTTTTGAGGAAATGTTCTCAACTTGATAAAGGGCATCTATGAAAGCATAACTAACGACTATGGTTAATGGTGAAAGACTCAAAGCTCCCCTCCTATAATCAGGAACAAGAAAAGGATGCCTACTTTTACCACTGTTACTCAATCTTATTTTAAATGTTCTACCCGAGATGATCAGGACCAAAAAAATAGAAAAACTATATTGTAAAGAAACAAGTACAACTGTCTCTACAGAAGACAAGAACTTATACATAGATTTACTAAAAAAAAAAAAATCCATACATGTACAAAACTGTTAAGAGTTTAAAAGCTCTAAGGTACAAGATCAATAAGAAATATTAATTATTGACTCGGCGCTCCTAGCTCAGCGGTTAGGGCGCCGGCCACATATACCCAGAGCTGGTGGGTTCAAACCTGGCCCAGGCCTGCTAAACAACAATGAAAACTACAATGATAACAATGGAAAAAAAAATAGCCCAGTGTTGTGGCGGGCGCCTGTAGTCACAGCTACTTGGGAGGCTGAGGCAGGAGAATCGCTTAAACCCAGGAGTTTGAGGTTGCTATGAGCTGAGATGCCAGGACACTCTACCGAAGGCAACATAGTGAGACTGTCTCAAAAAATATATACATATATTAATTATATTTATAGACACTAGCAATAACAATCTGAAAATAAAATTAAGAAAACAATTCCATTCACTATAGCATCAAAAGAATAAACTGGTTAGGAATAAATTTAACAAAAGAAATGCAAGACTTCTACCCTAAAATCTTTAAAACATGGTTAAAAGATGGCTCGACGCCTGTGGCTCACTTTATCACTTCAGCGGGCTAAGGCGCCAGCCACATACACCTGAGCTGGCGGGTTCAAATCCAGCCCAGGCTCATCAAACAACAATGACTGCTGCAACCAAAAAAAATAGCCAAGCGTTGTGGCAGGTGCCTGTAGTCCCAGCTACTTGGGAAGTGGAGGCAGGAGACTCACTTGAGCCCAGGAATTGGAGGTTGCTGTGAGCTGTGATGCCACAGCACTCTATCCAGGGTGACAGCTTGAGGCACTGTCTCAAAAAATAAATAAATAAATAAATAAAAACATGGTTAAAAGGGCTCAGCACCTGTGGTTCAATGGGCTAAGGTGCCAGCCACATATGCCTGAACTGGTGGGTTCGAATCCAGCCTGGGCCCGCCAAACAACAGTGACGGCTGCAACCAAAACATGGCTGGGCGTCGTGGCAGGTGCCTGTAGTCCTAGCTACTTGGGAGGCTGAGGCAGGAGACTCGCTTGAACCCAGGAACTGGAGGTTGCTGTGAGTTGAAACGCCACAGCACTCTATCCAGGGTGACAGCTTGAGGCTCTGATTCAAAGAAAATAAAAAATAAAAAAAACATAGTTAAAAGAAATGAAATTAAATAAATTACTACTACAACTTGATTTCTGCAAGGGCGTTACTAGGGCCAGAGAAGCTGGGGACCAATCAGGGGAAGGACTGCAGGAAAATATAGTTAAGGAAAAACCAGGAATCTGAGGGCTTGAGGTTTATACACCTGTGGAGTATTAGTGGATCCAACCTTGTTATTGGAGAATACCTACCTGTCAATCATTTGGTAATATTCCCCCAGACCCAGCCAATAAAAGGAAACTATCTGGGCATCCTCAGTGTCTTTCTCCACTTATGGAGACTGACCCGGTCCTCTTTCTGGAACATATTTTCACTTTGTATAGCTTTCTTTTTTTCTGTAGTAAAAACTATGTGGAATTTCTTCCTTTTTGTGGTCATTCAGTTTTACCAGCCGTACTTGTGATACTTTCAAGCAAGGAGCCAAAGAGTCAGGACAATAGCCCACCAAGAGGCTGGACCTGGCTCATTTAAACAAGATCTATGTTATTTTTTCTGATTACATGTGAATCTACAATTATCTCAAAAAAAATTTAACAAATAGAAAAAATTGCCTTCAACTTCAAATGGACCAATTGTCCTTTGTACATCTGGCTAACTTTAAATATCTTTTTGGCTCAAATCTCTTATGCCACCACCACTATGAAGTAATATTAATTGGGCATTTGCTGTGTAACAAAGTGTTTTATGTTTTTTTTTTTCTTATTTTTTCTTTTTTGCAGTTTGGCCCCAGGGACGAATTTGAACCGGTCACCCTCGGTATATGGGGCGAGTGCCCTACTCACTGAGCCACAGGCACCGCCAACAAAGTACTTTATGTTTAAAGAACTTTGTATGTATTGACTTATTTAATTCTCATAATAGATAACTTTGAAAACTTTTTCATGGGAAGTAGCAGCCTCAGAACCACTTCACTACTCCATCATCCATTTACTCCTTTTTTTCCTCTCTTAATAATGAAAAGAGGTAGCTCCGCATCCATACCTCAGTGGTTAGGGTGCAGGCCAATCACGGAGGCAGGAGAGTTCCAACCCGGCCTGAGTGTTGTGGTGGGCGCCTGTAGTCCCAACTACTTGGGAGGCTGAGGCAAGAGAATCCTGAGGCTTAAGTCCAAGAGTTAGAGGTTGCACCGCACTCCACCAAGGGTGACATAATGTGACTCTGTCTCAAAAAAGAAAAATAAATAAATAAAAATGATGGCTTGGCGCCTGTGGCTCAACGGGCTAAAGCGCCAGCCAAGTACACTTGAGATTGCAGGTTCGAATCCAGCCCAGGCCCACCAAACAACAATGACGGCTGCAACCAAAAAAATGGCCAGGAGTTGTGGCGGGTGCCTGTAGTCCCAGCTGCTTGGGAGACTGAGGCAGGAGACTTGCTTGAGCCCAAGAATTGGAGGTTGCTGTGAGCTGTGATGCTGCAGCACTCTATCCAGGGTGACAGCTTGAGGCTCTGTCTCGAAAAATAAAATAAAATAAAAAATAAATAAAAATGATGAAAAGAGGTGTCCATCCCACAGGCTAAGGACAATCCTTTCTACTTAAGTACTGGATCCTGCCTTCTCAGGATCCTAACTCCATCCGCTCTTGTCTTTCGTTTTATTTCAATTATTATTTATTTATTTTTATTTCAGGTTAATGTGACGGTACAAACGTGGTTACAGTACTTGTGTTTGTTAGGTAGAGTCCCCCTTGTCGTTGTAGGTGTGCCATATACCCTTACATTGTACCCATTAGGTGGGAGCACGCCTATCTCCCCCCTACTTCTTTCTTATATTTTAAACCCATCCCTTTATATTAGCTCCATCCCATCAGAATTTAGATGTTTTCTTACCTCTTCCTATCTTAGAAAGCTTCCCCCAACCTTACTAGTACATCAAACCATTCTTTTTTGTAGCCACAGTTAAGAACTGTTCACATTTACCCTTCTTTCTAAACTTCCATTCACTCCACAATCCACTAAAACTTGATTTATGCTCCTCTGAAATACCTGACCTGTTTCTAGCCTTTGACACCACTGCCCATTCTCTCATTTAAACTCTCTCTTTTGGGTTTCTCTGATATCACTTCTCTGATGAGATTGAGGTAAGTGACACAGCTGACCTAATAAAAAGCAAGCAAAAAAGCCCACGATAAAGTAGGACACGCGAATGACGAAAGAAGTAAAGGTGAGGGAAGATCGCCAGTCTCCGAGTGGGGAGTTGAGAGACACAGCAGCAAAGTCACGCTGGGAGATAAAACACAGTGACGGTGACTTACACCCTCCCTTCTGCATCACTTTCTTTCCCCACCCTTTGAGGGCTGGTAGGTACTCAGGGCAAACCAGAAGATAATGGGCATGGCACCGGCGGCTTGGGCCGGTCCAGGGTCTGGAGGCCGGGCGGGCTCGCAGGTGCGGAGGGCCCTTGAGGCCGTCGGCTCTGCAGTGGGGCGGCGCTGCAACCCGGGCGCCGAACAGAGGGTGCAGCGCGGCTCCGGGCCGCTGGGCGGCGAGCGCGTGCGCCATGGCGCTTCCGGCTCCGGTCTAGGTGTTGTTTGTTTCGCGAGGTGCGTGGACGTGGCGTCGGGGTCTTAAGTCGCTTTAGGCACACTCCGTTGCCGTCTTCCAGGGGCCTGAGGGCGGCTTTTTGCTATTCGGGGGCGCGACCGAGCCTGGCCCTGCGCGCCCTGCGTCCCGCTTTCCCCGTGGAGCGTGTCTCCTGTCCCGCTCCCGGCAGCCGCGCCGAAAAAGGGGCTGGAGGGGAAACAAGATCCCGGTTAAATAGATTTCTCCTGCGAGCTCACACGTAACAACCACAACCACAACAAAAATGAAGAAGTTAAGACTTAAGGAACTGGAGAGTCGCCTGCAACAAGTGGATGGATTCGAAAAGCCCAAGATACTTCTAGAACAGTATCCTACCCGGCCGCACATTGCAGGTAGGGCGGCTGGTTCACCACGCCCTTGCTTTGGGTCAACTCCATGATGAAAATAGAACAGTTTTTTGGATAAAAAGAATTTCTCCTTAATCTTTCTTGACGCTGCGCCTGAAAACTCTCCTCAGAGACATACACTTTATCGTCGTACTGTTTAATTTTCCGCATACTTCTTAACACCGGCAGGCATCTTTTTAATGTTGTTTTTCTCATTATAAACTCTTTGAGGGCAAGGAATTAGTCTTTCATCTCAATTCCTAGTGCCTAGAAGAGTTGCTGGTACTATTTAGAAGTACATATTTGATAAATACGCATCAATTTCTTATAGCAACTAATTGCTGGAGCACGGATTTCTATGCTATATATACTCTGCCCTAGAAATAAATTCCATAGTTGGTAGCAGAGTTTAACAAAATCAGAGCATGGGGCGGCGCCTGTGGCTCAAGGAGCAGGGCCCTGGCTCCATATACCGGAGGTGACAGGTTCAAACCTGGCCCCTGCCAAAAACTGCAAAAAAAATAAAAAAATTAAATTAAACCGGAGCATGTGCTATATAAAGGTGATGATGCATTTCAGCTTAACCTGAAAGTTAGTATTCTTGCTTCATCCCAGAGTACAGGAAAAAATAAAGGAAAATCCATTCATGTTTATTTTTTTTTTTATTGAGACAGTCTCCCTTTGTGGCCCTCAGTAGAGTGCCGTGGCATTATTACTCACAGCAACCTCCAAATCTTGGGCTTAACCTATTCTCTTGCCTCAGCCTCCCAAGTAGCTGGGGGACTACAGGTGCCGGCCACAATGCCCATTTTTTTGTTGTTGTTTGTTTTGTTTTTGTTTTTGTTTGTTTTTTTGTAGAGAGAAGGTCTCACTCTGGCTCAGGCTGGTCACGAACCTCTCAGCTCAGGACAATTCTCCCGCCTTGGCCTCCCAGAGACCTAGTACAGGCGTGAGCTACCATGCCTGTCCATTCATATTTTATAAATATGTTACCACAAGAAAATTAGATTGCTGAGAGCACCTGCAAGAAGGAATTTTTTTTCAGCTCCAAAATAGTTGTTTCTAGACTGCTGGTAAAACTCCCAAGATATGGTCATTCCAACTAAAAATTTGCACAAAATTAAAATTAGTGGGTTTAAGGTAAGACCAGTTTTCTCAATTTAGTGTTTTTTTTCTTTTCTTTTTTTTTTTTTTTTTTTTTGAGACAGAGCCTCAAGCTGTCATCCTGGATAGAGTGCTGTGGCAGTACAGCTCACAGCAACCTCCACTTCCTGAGCTCAAGCGAGTCTCTTTCCTCCGCCTCCCAAGTAGCTGGGACTACAGGAACCCGCCACAACGCCTGGCCATTTTTTGGTTGCAGCCATTGTTGTTTGGTGGGTCGCTGGATTCGAACCTGCCAGCTCAGGTGTACGTGGCTGGCGCCTTAGCCGTTTGAGCCACAGACACCGAGCCAACTTAGTAGTGTTTTTAATGTAATGGAATCCAACTTTTTTTTTGAGACAGCCTCAAGCTGTCAACCTGGACAGAGTGCGGTCGTATCCACAGCTCACAGCAACCTCCAATTCCTGGGCTCAAGCGAGTCTCTTGCCTCCGCCTCCCAAGTAGCTGTGACTACAGGCGTCCGCCACAATGCCCGGCCGTTTTTTGGTTGCAGCTGGCATTGTTGTTTGGCGGGCCCAGGCTGGATTCGAACCCGCCAGCTCAGGTGTACATGGCTGGCGCCTTAGCCCATTGAGCCACAGGCGCTGAGCCTGGAATCCAACTTTTTAAATTTATTTATTTAGTTATTTTTGAAGCAGAGTCTCTGCTCCCCAGGCTGGAGTGCTGTGGCATCAGTCTAGCTCACAGCAACTTCAAACTCTTGGGCTCAAGTGATCTTCCTGCCTCAACCTCCTAAGTAGCTGGTATTACAGGTGTCTGCCAGAATGCCCAGCTAATTTTTCTATTTTAGTAGAGACAGATCTTGCTCTTGCTCAGGCTGGCCTCAAACTCCTGAGCTCCAGGGATCCTTTCCGTCAACTCCCTGAGTGTTAGGATTACAGACATGACGGCTGTACCCAGCCTGGAATGTAATTTTAAGAAACAAAAACACTGCTGTTTAACATCCAATGTGTAACATGTACTTGAGTGTACTCATTCTTTGAGATAACTAGCTTCAAAAGCACTTGCAGCAATGAATGGGATAGCACAGTCAGTTGAGATGCCCCTGTAATTGTGTTTAATACCTCTGCATCCTCAGGCATCAGTGATGGCCAGCAGTCCTGTTGGGCCCAAATATCCACAGGGAGATACCGATGTTATTCATGTTTAACCTTCAGTGTATCCAAAAACCCTTGAGTATTTGAAAGACGCCCTTTCAAATTTCAGCAGCTCTTCCCTGCTCTTCAGTAATTGTATTATCAGATCTCATTTGCTGATTATGATTTTTTTTTTTTTTTTTGTCTCTGTCTCACTTTGTCACCCTTGGTAGAGTGCTGTGGCATGACAGCTCACAGCAACCTCCAACTCCTGGGCTTAAGCGATTCTCTTGCCTCAGCCTCCCAAGTAGCTGGGACTACAGGCGCCTGCCACAACGCCCGGCTATTTTTCTGTTTTGCAGTTCAGCAGGGCCGGTTTTGAACCCTCCACCCTCGGTATATGGGGCCGGTGCCCTACTTGCTGAGCCACAGGTGCCACCGTATGAATATATATATATGTAATTTTTTTTTTTTTTTTTTGAGACAGCCTCAAGCTATAGCCCTGGGTAGAGTGCTGTTGTGTCACAGCTCACAGCAACCTCCAATTCCTGGGCTTAAGCGATTCTCTTGCCTCAGCCTCCCGAGTAGCTGGGACTAAGGGTGCCAGCCACAACGCCGGGATATTTTTTGGTTGTAGTTGTCATTGTTTGTCAGACCCAGGCTGGATTTGAACCCATCACCTCTGGTGTATGTGGCTGGCGCCTTAGCCGCTTGAGCTACAGGCACCACCCATGTGAATATGTTTTTAAAGGCTATATTGTAGATGTAGGAGCTTATGATGCCTGTGTTCTGGCTTATGATGAGCAACACTTGTTGCAAAAATTTTCTTTGTTCTTGTGATATTAATGCTTTTTTGATGATATATAGATTTCACAGTTTAGTAAAATTTCACAACAGTGTTGGAGACTGATATAGGGTTGCCAAATATATATTTTAACAAGGAAGTACATTTTTAAAACCTGTTTATTCTTACCATTCTTTACTAAAAGTCCTATTTCACCATCAAGGAAAGAACTGGTTTTTTTATGTCTATAAGGAAGTGTTTTGAACAGGCTGAGGAAAAATAAGGCATTTTGACTTTATTCTTCTCATTTCACTCATCTGTGACCTCAGAAATTGGTCACAGTTTTGTCATTATTGGCATTGTCAGCAGAGATTAGTTTTTGAGAACCACTGGCATGTACATAGTATTGGCCTCCTTTATGGTGCCACTTACTACACGTTTTTTTTGTTTTTTTTTTTAAATAATCTGGAACACGATTTGAAGGAACTGACTAAATAATGCAAGATAGATGTTTTTAGATAGTCACTTGGCAGGGTGCAGTGGCTCATGACTGTAATCCTCCCTCTCTGGGAGGCTGAGCAGGTGGTGGGGGCAGGAGGAAGTGGAGATTGCTTGAGCTCAGGAGTTAGAGATCAGGCTGTGCAAGAGCAAAGCCCATTCTCTACTAAAAATAGAAAAACTAATAGCTGGGCATTGTGGCGGGCACTTGTAGTCCCAGCTGAGGGAGGCTGAGGCAAGAGAATCACTTAAGCCCAAGAGTTTGAGGTTGCTCTGAGCTGTGATGCCATGGCACTCTACTGGGGGCAACATAATGAGACTTTGTTTCAACAAAAAAAAAAAAAAAAAGAAAAGAAAAACTAGCTGGGTGTTATGGAGCTACTCAGGAAGGTGAGGCAGGAGGATCACTTGAGCCCAGGAGTTTGAGGTTGCAGTCAGCTACAATGACACCAATGCACTGTACCCAGAGCAACAAGACTCTTGTCTCAAAAAAAAAAAAAAAAGTTATTTGCGCAAATTGGATTTATCAGCTTGCTTACTTACTCCCTAATATTTTAAAAAATTTTTTTTAGCATGTATGCTTTATACAATCCATAACACATACGATGACATTGAGAATAAAATGGTTGCAGATCTGGGATGTGGTTGTGGAGTGCTGAGCATCGGAACGGCAATGTTAGGAGCAGGGTAGGTCATCCAATATATACTATTTAAATATGGGGTGGCTTTAATAAAAAATGTAAATAGGATCAATTAAATTATATTCATTGGACTGTACAGTATGAGATGGGTAGCAAAAATTGATACTGAATACATGTTGAATATAGGCAGATAATGGAAACAATGAAAAATAAATTACAGTGATAACAGCAGCAGTCCCTTTTATATAAACCTGAGTTTCCAACCTCTCCGAGATTGGGAAAGCATGGTATTGAAAAGTGACACTCACTCTTACTTTGCCAATTGGTTTTACAACATACATGGTAAAATAGCTAGTTTTGTTTTTGCTTTGACTTGGGAGTTAAAGGTGCCACTCTTTGTGTATGTTTTGTATTTATAGGTTGTGTGTTGGATTTGACATAGACGAAGATGCATTGGAAATATTTAACAGGAATGTGGAGGAATTTGAGTTAACAAATGTTGACATGGTTCAATGTGATGTGTTCTCATTATCTAACAGAATGTCCAAGTCATTTGACACAGTAATTATGAATCCTCCCTTTGGGACCAAAAATAATAAAGGTTAGTAACAAATATATTGGTGTATTTGTAGAAAAGTTAGTTTTCAGAATTATTTTATCATTGACTGTTTTGGATTAAGTGATTTTATCACTGTTCATTAAATAAACCAGACTATTACTGTAATTTATTACAATTTAAATTTCAATTTGTTGCCGGTTGTAGTGGCTGACACCTGTAATCTTAGCTGTCTGGGAGGCCAAGACAGGTAGATTGCTTGAGCTCAGGAGTTTGAGACCAGCCCAAGCAAGAGAGACCCAGTCTACTTAAAATAGAAAAACTGGGTGGCGCATGTGGCTCACCGAGTAGGGTGCCGGCCCCATATATCGAAGGTGCTAGGTTCAAACTCGGCCTCAACCGAACTGCAAAGCAAAACTGCATAGCTGGGCGTTGTGGTGGACGCCTATAGTCCCAGCTACTTGGGAGACTGAGGCAAGAGAATCACTCGAGTCCAGAAATTGGAGTTTGTTGTGAGCTGTGATGCCATGGCACTCTACCGTGGGCAATAAAGTGAGACTCTGTCTCTACAAAAAAAGAAAAGAGAAACTAGCTGAGTGTTACAGTGAGTACCTATAGTTGCCACACCTTGGGAGGCAAGAGGATTGATTGCTCAAACCCCAGAGTTTGAGGTTGCTTTGAGCTATGTTATCATGGCACTCTACCCAGATGTGACAGAGTGAAACTGTCTCCAAAAAAAAAAAAAAAAAGATTTATTCAACACATGGCTAGGGAATTGAATTTTTCAACCTCTGTTTTTACAAATTTGTATTAAATAAAGAGTTGTCTTATTTATTATTTTATTGTTTAGACTACTATTACTTTCGAGCATAATTTGCCTACTTTATGAATGATTATCAAACTTACAAAGGATTTTATACTGTCAGCATCTGTTTTTAAATAAAGCTTTAACAAATCCAAGCATTTCAACATGTGCCTATAAGCAACACTGACTTACTATAGCTATTAATTTTGTGTTTACTGAGGGAAAGGAGGATAGGAAGTCAATAAAAGGAGGAAAAGACATAAATAGTTTAAAAAGCACCTTCCCTCTGCCAAGATGATCCTGATAAGTATACTATGTGTTCCCTACTCCTCTTTTTGAAAGTCATGAAGTTGGAATATAATATCAGAATTTTTACTTTAGCCTTATTTAATCAAGACATTAATTCTAGTTTTATTCTGTCAACCTTAACAGAATATTCTGATGTGTTATTTATTTATACTCTGGCTTATTTGCAGAAGGAATTTGAAGTGGCTATTTTGGACTTTGGAAGAAAATGTTTTTGTTTTTTTTAAGCTGCTAGTTTTGATGGAAGAAAATGTTTCTAAATCCTATTCATTTAATCTTCTATTTTGATAAGATTACATAATGTAAATGAGAGTTTTTTCTACTCTTTACAGGGACAGATATGGCTTTTCTAAAGACTGCTTTGGAAATGGCAAGAACAGCAGTATATTCTTTACACAAATCCTCAACTAGAGAAGTAAGTTCAATCATCATGATGTTGTGTATCATTTATTTTTAAATTCTTAGCAGTGTTTTAGGGATTTGCTATGCGTATTAAATATCACAGTATCTACTTCTCCTGACCTTTTTGACATCTGGCACTTAAAAACTGAATATTCTCTTCACCCAACCAGCATCTGAGCCTAGCTTTTTTCTAGCCTATATGAGTGCCTATATGTCATCAGAGATTTCTTGATAGCTGGTCATGGTTCTGTGATCCTGGCACTTTGGGAAGCCAATGTGGGAGGGTTGCTTGAAGCCAGGAAGTCAAGACCAGCTTGAGCAACATAGTAAGAACCCCCCTCTACAAAAAATTAGCTGACTGTGGTAGCACATGCCTATATTTCCAGCTACTTGGGAGGTTAAGGCAGGAGAATCGTTTGAGCCCTAGCCTGGGTAACAACAACTTGAGACCCTGTTTTTAAAATACACCCCCCCCCCCCAAAAAAAAGATTTATTCAGATAGGAACTGTTGCCAGGAAATAGACTACAATTCAGGAATAGAGAAATATGGTGTAACTAGGGTTACAATGTTTTTTAGTTGGCCTGGGTAAGTCCTAGTTAATGTCTTTTATCCCATTGTCCCTATGTGGCCTGTTGTGCTGAAGGGAGGCAGTGAGCCTTGGTTTTCAAGAACACTGAGTCTGGAGCTAAACAGATCTGAGTTACTGTAATTTTTTCCAGGATCTAACGCATGGAGGGGTGTTTCAAATGTCTTCCAGGAAACTGGGGGAAGGGACAGTACTTTTTTAGTGAAAGTGTAATATAGTGGCTCGGCACCCATAGCTCAGTGGTTAGGGCGCCAGCCACATACACCAGGGCTGGTGGGTTTGAACCCAGCCTGGGCCTACTAAACAACAATCACAACTACAACAACAACAACAAAAAATAGCAGGGCGTTGTAGTGGCCTGTAGTGCCAGCTACTTGGGATGCTGAGGCAAGAGAATTGCTTAAGCTCAAGAGCTTGAGGTTGCTCTTGAGCAGTTACGCCATGGTACTCTACCAAGGATGACAAAGTGAGACTCTGTTTCAAAAAAAAAAAAAATTTTTTTTATAAAATTAAAACAGGCTCTGGGCCGGGCACAGTGGCTTATGCCTGTAATCCTAGCACTCTGAGTCAGGTAGATTGCTTGAGCTTAGGAGTTCAAGACCAACCTGAGCAAGAGCAAGACCCCATCTCTTCTAAAAATTGAAGAAAATTAGCCCATCATTGTGGCAGACACCTATAGTCCCAGCTACTTGGGAGGCTACTTGAGGCAAGGCGAACTCTTGAACCCAAGAGTTTGAGATGGCTGTGAGATATGATCCCACAGCACCCTATTTAGGGCAACAGAGTGAGACTGTCTCAAAAGAATACAAGCACGGGCTTGGAGCCCGTAGCATAGTGACTATGGCACCAGCCACATACACCAAGGCTGGCAGGTTCAAATCTGGCCTGGACCAGCTAAACAGTGACAAATGCAACCAAAAAAGAACTGGATGTTGTGGCAGGTGCCTATAGTCCCAGCTACTGGGGAGGCTGAGTCAAGAGAATTGCTTAAGCCCAAGAACTTGAGGTTGCTATAAGCTGTGATGCCCAGGCACTCTACTGAGGGTAACATAGTGAGATTCTGTCTCAAAGAAAAATACAAGGACACCTTTCTTAGGGTAAGCAATCAGGCCTGCTATGAACTGTTTTCTACATACTGTGGCAAAGTATGAATTCCATAAGCAAATACAGTTCATGCAGTAAAAATATGCCATGAGAAAAAAAGGTACAGTTAAGCAGCAAAATCTAGTTATTTGAATGAATTCCTGTAACCACATTACCAAAACTCCATCTTTGCCACCATGCTCCACCACTAGGAGGCTGCATTATCAGCATTGCCTTGGCCAAATTAATGATGGTTGATTTTTTTTGGTTTGTTTTTTGTGGGGTTTTTTGGAGACAGAGTGAGATTGTCAAACAGGTTAGAGGGCCATGGCCTCAGCCTAGCTCAAAGCAACCTCAGATTCCTGGGCTTAAGCAATCCTTTTGGCTCAGCCTCCAAAGTAGCTGAGACTATAGACAAGTGCCACCATGCCTGGCTAATTTTTCCATTCTTTTATAGAGACAGGGTCTCTTGCTCAGATTGGTCTCAAACTCCTGACCTCAAGCCATCCTCCCATCTTGACCTCCCAGAATGCTAGGATTACAGGCATGCGCACTGTACCTAGCCTAATGGTTGGATTTTAAGCAAATATTTCATTAATATAAATGCATTTTTCACTTAATACTAGAAGTATTTCCATTAGCACAGTAAATAAATAAGAAATTAATCTGGTATGTACTCTGTTTACTGGGAAAGAGGTAAGAGTAATGAATTTTCTTCTACTATTAAGACACTATTGGGCAGCACCTGTGGCTCAGTCGGTAGGGCACCGGCCCCATATACCGAGGGTGGCAGGTTCAAACCCGACCCCGGCCAAACTGCAACAACAACAAAAAATAGCCAGGTGTTGTGGCGGGCGCCTGTAGTCCCAGCAACTGGGGAGGCTGAGGCAAGGGAATCGCCTAAGCCCAGGAGTTAGAGGTTGCTGTGAGCTGTGTGACACCATGGCACTCTACTGAAGGCCATAAAGTGAGACTCTGTCTCTACCAAAAAAAAAAGACACTATTTATGCTGTAGATTTATCTGCCATAAGCTTTTGATTTTGCTTGTTTTAAATATTGTATATAATAAGTAACATTATTGCTGAACCTTATCCCAGACTCCTTTGTCTTTTAAAAGTGCTTGACCTCTATCTGCAGTATAGATATATTTAATGTAACTTTTTGGTAGAAATATTTAGGTCAGGGGTGGGGTGGGAGACTTGTCATGTTGGAAGGCTACATTACTATAGCCAAAATCAAATGAACCTGCATTTAAGAAAGAAACTTCACTTAGATATACTTTAAAATGTACGTTATTTTGTAAAAATCTAACTGTTATACATTCAATAATCTCAAACAATGAAAATGTTAATTTTAAAGTTAACTAACATTTTAATGACTTTGTTATGTTTGCTTTTTGTTGGAAAGCATTTGAATATTTGGTTGCAGGAGGTCTGCAATTTCAGTTGTCAATTTATTTTTATATATATATATATTTTTGAAACAGAGCCTCAAGCTGTTGCCCTGGGTAAAGTGCCATGGCATCACAGCACTCCAACTCTCGGGCTCAAGTGCCGTGGCATCATAGCAACTTCCAACTCAGGGGTCCTCAAACTTTTTTTTTGTTGTTGTTGTTGTTTTGTTTTTTTTTTTAGAGACAGAGTCTCACTTTTTTGCCCTTGGTAGAGTGCCATGGCTTAATGGCTCACAGCAACCGCCAGCTCCTGGGCTTAGGTGATTCTGTTGTCTCAGCCTCCCAAGTAACTGGGACTACAGGGGCCCGCCACAATGCCTGGCTATTTTTTTGTTGCAGTTCGGCCAGGGCCAGGTTTGAACTCGCCACCTTTGGTATATGGGGCCAGCGCCCTACTCACTGAGCCACAGGCACCGCCCGGGTCCTCAAACTTTTTAAACAGGGAGCCAATTCACTGTCCCTCAGACCATTGGCGGGCCCGACTATAGTTTAAAAAAGAAAAAAAACTATGAACAAATTCCTATGCACACTGCACATACCTTATTTTGAAGTAAAAAAACAAAACAGGAAGAAATACAATATTTAAAATGAAGAACAAATAAAGTTAAATCAGCAAACTTATCAGTATTTCAGTGGGAACTATGGGCCTGCTTTTGGCTAATGAGATGGTCAGTGTCCAGTTCCATATTTGTCACTGCTAGTCGTAATAAGTGATGCAAGTATGCATCAGTTAGTCTAGATCTGGTTGGAGATTTCAGATGTTTCATTCTGGAAAAAGTCTGTTCACAGACATAAGTGCTGCTATATAAAGATGATTGCCATTTTGAGTGCATGGTCCCTGAGATTAGGATATGTCTCAGAGGGGAGAGATGCATAGATTTTAGGAAGGCTGCTTGACTTGAATGCATCTTTCAGGGAGTCACAATTCTGTAGTTCAACCAGTTCCATTTCGTAAATTATATCCATATATACATATATATATTTTTTTATTTCAAGATACTTTGTTCTTAAAACAGGTCACAACACTAAGCTTTTGGCCCATTCTGCCACTGTATAAGCTACAAATGCTTGCTGAGTAGCGGAGGGGTGCTCTTTCATAGCATGTCTAAAAAGTGAATAAAAATCCATATAAAACAAGTATTCAAATAGTTTCCATAGGAACACAGATAAGTGTGACCTCATCTCCTAATCTTACATATTGCTGCATCTGTGCCAACCCAACTCTCACAAAGACATTTCAAAACTAGCAATAATTAAGTTAAATGGTCCCCCCAAATCCCTTAATTCAAGCTCAACTCACAGTTAACAGCTACAGAATGATACCTACACATTAATGCTAGCTGAAGCACAAGTTGCTGGGTGACGTTTCATTCTATTTTCCCAAGCACAAGACACAGGCAGAGTGCCAACATCCTGCTCTTCTACTTTGGGTAGGTAGTCGGGGTTCTGGATTTGCTGTATGAGTTGCCATGTTGGTCCTGACATCACAGATTGTTGGCCTCTGGAATCCATTGAAAGTAGAAGCAGCAGCTACAGTATAAGCACCCATATTTTCAAAGAGCATCCAATCGCCCACATGCATTTCTGGCAGGTCACAGCGCTCAACTATCTGATGAAGGCCATCTCATGTTGGTCCCCATATGCTGGATGAATAATACTTCTCATCTGGTTTAGGTCTCTTTTGCAGAAGCAGCTTTACATGAGCGTGATCATAAAGGATGCAGTTAAACAATCCATATAGTCCATCATTGATGTAATACATAAAGGTTTACTCACTGGACTCATCTTCATCATCAGAGCCTATCTGTTCCTTTAATACAATTTTTTTGGCAATGGTATTAACTATAAGTGTGAAGGCTGATGCAGCATAATATCTGCCTGGCTTAGCTATGATTCTTACTCCAGAGTCTGATGGAAAGTACTTGTCCAATGCTGGGTTGATTATACCAGTGATCTCTTCAAATTTAAGCTTCACATTCTCAGATTCAGGAAAGCCACCACCAATATCAAGCAGATATATGCTGAAACCAACCTCAGCTCCCATGTCAAAGACACAGCGGGCATCAGAGAGTGACTGCATGAAGGTCTCAGGATCAGTATAGCTACTTCCTACGTGGAAGCTGACACCAATGACATCAATAATTAGGTTTTCTGCCTGTTCCAAAAGAAGTCTGCTGGTTTTGAGTGTAGCACCAAATTTAACACTGAGTCGACAGTCTGAGTCCTGGTCTCAGGATCAGTACAGCCACTTCCTACGTGGAAGCTGACACCAATGACATCAGTAATTAGGTTTTCTGCCTGTTCCAAAAGAAGTCTGCTGGTTTTGAGTGTAGCACCAAATTTAAGAAGAAAGGAGAAGCCAAAAAGCCGCCACCCGTGCAGAGTCGGAATCATCAGTGGGAATCCGCAAAACCAACTTGGCCTTTTATGTGCTCTGGCAACTTTCATCAACTCGACTTCACTTTCAAAAGTCATCATCTGGGCTTGGTGCCTGTGGCTCAATGGGCTAAGGCACCAGCCACGTACACCTGAGCTGGTGGGTTCAAATCCAGCCCGGGCCCGCCAAACAACAATGGTGGCTGCAACCAAAAAAAATAAAAATAAAAAATGGCTGGGCGTTGTGGCGGGCGCCTGTAGTCCCAGCTACTTGGGAGGCACAGGCAGGAGACTCGCTTGAGCCCAGGAATTGGAGGTTGCTATGAGCTGTGATGCCACGGCACTCTATCCAGGGTAACAGCTTGAGGCTCTGTCTCAAACAAAAAAGTCATCATCTGGACCCCATTATTGGCAGCGTACTTAGTTTGAGACACTTGTTTACAAGGATTTGTGTAGATAATCCTCTCTGGAGACATCCCAAGACTTTGCACCAATTGTATTTCAGTCTTGCTAGCACAGTCAAATCCTGTCCCAAAGACAGCGAGGGTCTTCACAATGGCTCTACTGTCATTACATTTGAGTGCATAAAAAGGAGTGACACGAGGAAGAGCTTTTAGCCTCTTCGGTGTTTCTTCAGAACATCTCTGAGGTCTGCTACATAGAGATCTGCTACATAGAAGGCCTCCTTATCATAAGAAGAGAGAACTTCATTGATTTTTTTGGTCCAGAATGTCCTTGGCAGTAAAACCTTCATCCAGCAAGTGGCAGTCAAACTCTTCATTACTAATGTTCATGGTTTCTTGATGTTTCTTGGAAAAACTAAGAAATGGAATTTAAAGAAATACTTCCAGCCTCTCACAAAGGCAATTCTCCAGGAATTCTGAATCCCACTGTGTGTGTCTTCCGAGCAACAGTGGAAACGTTCTTAGAGCATCTGGGCACCACAGGCCAGCCCCATGGAGAAGCCAAAAAGCCGTGGAGCCAGAGCCGCTGGAGTGCTCGGCCGCCCCTGCCACACCCATCAGTGCCTGGCTCCCACCTGCCAGAGACACCAGCCCGAGGTGGTGCTGGAGCAGCTGGCAGAGGGGTGGCCGGGTGGCGACTTCAAGAACTGAACTCCACATTTTCAATGTCAATAGAAAATGGGTTATGGAAAAGCTGTATATCCTGTTCATGGAGATGAAGCTCTTTAAATCTAAATTGGAACTCTTTTTGCAACTTTTCCAGTGAATCCACACATTTTGTTTGGGAATGCAACCAATGGTTTTTCCGCTAACAGATTTTGCGGCCCCTGGATGAGTCCACTGCTAAACAGGACAGGCAGCGGAGGCAAAAACACTAGCAGGTTGGATAAATGTCCTCGGCGGGCCACATTTTGAGGACCCCTGCTCCAACTCTCGGGCTCAAGTGATTCTCCTGCCTCTGCCTCTCAAGTAGCTGGGACCACAGGCGCCCACCACAATGCCTGGCCATTTTTTGGTTGCAGCCGTCATTGTTGTTTGGTGGACCCGGGCTGGATTTGAACCCGCCTGGTCAGCTCAGGTGTATGTGGCTGGCGCCCTAGCCACTTGAGCTATAGGCACTGAGCCTGTCAATTTATTTTTGAGGCACTCTCTGTCTCTGTCACCCTAGGTGCCATGGAGTCGTAGCTCACAGCAACCTCAAACTCTTGGTTGGGCTCATGACATCATCCTGCCTCAGCCTCCCAAGTAGCTTAAACTAAAGACACCCACCACTGTGCCTAGCTAGTTTTTCTTTTAGTAGAGACGGGATCTCACTCTTTCTCAGACCGGTCTCAAACTCCTGAGCTGAAGCCATCCTCTGTCTCGGCCTTCCAGAGTGCTAGGATTACAGACATGAGCCTCACTTGAGCCTTTAGATGGGTATCAGTCATTTGGGTTAAGGGTGTCTTGATTTGGGTTGGGTAGGAGAATGTAGATTCACAGCAGTAAGTGGTTGAAAAGCAAGAAAATGTTTTGGGAGCATGTTTCCATATTTCAGTTAGATCTTAGCATCAGACCATAACTTTGTCTCTGCTAAAAGCTCCGTCAGTTCTGTCTGTAGTTCTTCAGGTGAATTTGAGTATGGTGTTAGGATTCTTTTTATTTATTTATTTCAGTTAGATCTTAGAATCAGACCATGACTTTGTCTTTGCTAAGAGCTCCATCAGTTCTATCTGTTGTTCTTCAGGTGAATTTGAGTATAGTGTTAGGATTCTTTTTATTTATTTATTTTTTGAGATAAGGTGAGACACTTTGTCACCCTGGTAGAGTGCTATGGCATCATAGCTCACAGCAACCTCAAACTCTTGAGCTCCAGTGATCTTCTTGCCTCAATTTTGTGTTTTTAGTAGAGTCTCACTCTTGTTCAGGCTGGGCTCCCAACTCCTGAGCTCCAGCAATCCACTTTACCTTGGCCTCCCAGAGTGCTAGAATAACAGGTGTGAGCCACAGTGCCTGGCTTTTGATGTTAGGATTCTTTTTTTTTTTGAGACAGAGTCTCACTATATTGCCCTTAGTAGAGTGCCGTGGCATCACAGCTCACAGCAACCTCAAACTCTTGGGCTAAGCGATTCTCTTGCCTCAGCCTCCTGAGTAGCGAGGACTACAGGTGCCCGCCACAAAACCCGGCTGTTTTTTGGCTGTAGTTGTCATTGTTTAGCAGGCCTGGGCCAGGCTCAGACTCGCCTGCCTTGGTGTATGTGGCCAGCACAGTACTCACTGGTGCTGGTTTTAGGATTCTTAAAGTCCATGAACTTTTCATTATATACTCTAATTAATAGGTCTATAACAAGTGCATCTTTAAAATGGTTTGCATATATCTTGCTCATCAATGACCCTTGCTAAGTGGGGAAAATGTTTATCTGAAATTTCCCTTTGAAGAATAATTTTGGAAAAAGGTAGCTTTCTTTTTTTTAAATGTTTGGATTTTTTGATACATATCATACAGAGACTAAGTTTTACCTTGTAAAGAAATATTCCAGTCATTTTTGACATACTATTACAGAAAAAAAATGCTGCATTCCTATATAAATCTTTTATTCACATTACTTGATTTTGTTCAACTCTTCTCACAGACATTAATTTTTTTTTTTTTTTTTTTTTTTTGAGACAGTCTCACTTTGTCACCCTTGGTAGAGTGCTGTGGAGTCACAGCTCAGCAACCTCCAGCTCCTGGGCTTAGGTGATTCTCTTGCCTCAGCCTCCCCGGTAGCTGGGCCTACAGGCAACCGCCACAACGGCGGCTATTTTTTGATGGAGTTTGGCCAGGGCCAGGTTTGAACCTGCTACCCTCGGTATATGGGGCCGGCGCCCTACTCACTGAACCACAGGCGCCGGCCAGACATTGAATTTTTTTAATGTTGGTATTGCAGTATCACAAAGCAAGTCATCTTTAGTAGAAACAAGATAATATTGCAATTCCCAATCTTCAAAAAAACTATTTTCTTCCTTTGCCATTCTCTTGGTCTTGACATGATGGCCTATTAAGCAGACAGAATTAAAAAATACTGTCAAGGCTTGGCACCTGTAGCTCATTGGCCAGCCACGTACACTGGAGCTGGAGGGTTTGAATCCAGCCCGGGCCTGCCAAACGACAACTACAACCAAAAAATAGCTGGGCATTCTGTGGGCACCTGTAGTCCTGGGCTACTTGGGAGGCTGAGGCAAGAGAATCACTTAAGCCTAAGAATTTGAGGTTGCTGTGAGCTGTGATGCAACAGCACTCTACCCAGGGCGACAGCTTGAGGCTGTCTCAAAAAAAAAAAAAAAAAAAAATACTGTCGAACTGTGTCACTATTCACAATTTCCACTTCAAACAGAAACACGGTGTGCTGTTGTCAAAAGCTGGTAACAACAGACTGGTATGCTCAACCCACTAATCAACCTTCGGTAGCAGGGCCAGTCTAGTGAGGGAACTAAATCATGAGCATAGCACCCATAGCATCAGTTTAGCCCTATGGTTTACAAATGTTCTAATTGTGCAGGTTAATCTGGGAGGATTATTTCATTGGCATTTATTTTATTCTCTGGTGTTTTAAATACATTAATTTTAAAAGTAAGATAAAAATATAAAAGATAA
Source organism: Arctocebus calabarensis (assembly GCA_963573935.1). Taxonomy (NCBI): domain Eukaryota; kingdom Metazoa; phylum Chordata; class Mammalia; order Primates; family Lorisidae; genus Arctocebus; species Arctocebus calabarensis. Next base: position 27,253 of record CAUYON010017497.1, read on the forward strand.
ACAAACATATTATTAAAAGGATTTGTTCTTTAAAATTTAGATTGTCTGGCTCAGCGCCTGTAGCTCAACGGGCTAAGACACCAGCCACGTACACCTAAACCAGCAGGTTCGAATCCAGCCCAGGCCCACCAAACAACAAAGACGGCTGCAACCAAAAAATGGCTGGGGCTCGGCGCCTGTGGCTCAACGGGCTAAGGCACCAGCCACATACACCTGAGCTGGTGGGTTCAAATCCAACCCCAGGGCCCGCCAATCAACAATGACGGCTGCAACCAAAAAATGGCCGGGCGTTGTGGCAGGCGCCTGTAGTCCCAGCTACTTGGGAGGCGGAGGCAAGAGACTCGCTGGAGCCCAGGAATTGGAGGTTGCTGTGAGCTGTGATGCCACAGCACTCTACCTAGGGTGACAGCTTGAGGCTCTGTCTCCAAAAAAAAAAAAAAATGGCCTGGCGTTGTGGCGGGTGCCTGTAGTCCCAGCTACTTGGGAGGTTGAGGCAAGAGACTTACTTGAGCCCAGGAATTGGAGGTTGCTGTGAGCTGTGATGTCAGGGTGACAGCTTGAGGCTCTGTCTCAAAAAAAAAAAAAAAAAAAAATTTAAGATTGTCAGAAGGCCATACTTAAATAGAAGGGCACATGTGGCCTTAATGCCACAGGTTCCCCACCCGATTTAGGTAAAAGAATAAGTATATCCTGGCAGATAGGCTAATAAGCTGTGTGACTGGAAGTTGTTGCCATTGTCTTACCTCAGCAGGCATTTTTAGGATTTAGTTCTTGGCTCTAGTAGACAGTAGCAGAGTAGCTAAGCCTGGCATTATATTTTTTCAGTTTTTATTCCAAACTGACCCTGTTCTTTCTTTTATGTCTCTGTTGGAACCAACCATATCTCACTGTATAATATCTAAAACCTCTTTCAGTAACCTTAGGGGGCAGGTAACAAAGAAAGGTTATAATTCTGTTTTTCACAAATTTATCACAGCTCCTAAGATCCCATTATAATATTGTTTGCATTAATATCTGTATCCTTGGCTCAGCGCCTGTGGCTCAACGGGCTAAGGCGCCAGCCACATACACCTGAGCTGGCGAGTTCGAATCCAGCCCGGGCCCACCAAACAACAACGGCTGCAACCAAAAAATGTGTGGCGGGCGCCTGTAGTTCCAGCTACTTGGGAGGCG
>CAUYON010017498.1:0-26617 GCA_963573935.1 Arctocebus calabarensis
CAAAGCAATATACAATTTTAATGCAATGCCTATTAAAGCTCCATTGTCATATTTTAAAGACCTTGAAAAAATAATGCTTCGTTTTATTTGGAATCAGAAAAAGCCTCGAATAGCCAAGACACTACTTACAAATAAAAACAAAGCAGGAGGGATCACGCTACCAGTCCTGAGACTGTACTATAAATCTATAGTGATCAAAACAGCATGGTACTGGCACAAAAACAGAGAGGTGGACGTCTGGATCAGAATAGAGAAGAGATAAACCCAAATACTTACCGTTATTTGATCTTTGACAAGCCAGTTAAAAACATTCAGTGGGGAAAAGACTCCCTATTCAACAAATGCTGCTGGGAAACCTGGCTGGCAACCTGTAGAAGACTGAAATTGAACCCACACCTTTCACCATTAATGAAGATAGACTCACACTGGATTAAAGATTTAAACATAAGATATGAAACTATAAAAATTCTATAAGAAAGTGCGGGGAACACTCTTGAAAGTATTGGCCTGGGTGAATACTTCTTGAGGAGGACCCCCAAAGCAATGGAAGCAGTATCAAAAATACACTCCTGGGATCTGATGAAACTAAAAAGCTTCTGCACCACCAAGAACATAGTAAATATCACTAGAAGACAGCCCTCAGAATGGGAAAGAATATTTTCAAGTTATGCCTCTGACAAAGGCTTAATAACCAGAATACATAAAGAACTCCAACGTATTTGCAAAAAAAGAACAAGAGATCCCATCTTAGGATGGGCAAAAGATCTGAAAAGAAACCTCTCTAAAGAAGACAAGCACATGGCCTTCAAACACATGAAGAAATGCTCATTATCCTTAATCATTAGAGAAATGCAAATCAAAACTACCTTGAGATATCATCTAACTCCGGTAAGATTAGCCCACATGATGAAATCCCATAACCAGAGATGTTGATGTGGATGTGGAGAAAAGGGAACACTTCTACATTGCTGGTGGGAATGCAAACTAATACATCCATTTTGGAAAGACGTTTGGAGAATACTCAAAGATCTAAAAATAGAATTGCCACTTGACCCTATAATTCCTGTACTGGGTATATACCCAGATGAACAAAAATTACAGAACAACAAAGATATCTATACCAGATTGTTTGTTGCAGCCCAATTCATAATTGCTAAGTCATGGAAGAAGCCCAAGAGCCCATCGATACATGAATGGATTAATAAACTGTGGTACATGTATACCATGGAATATTATGCAGCCTTAAAGAAAGGTAGTGACTTTTCCTCTTTCATATTTACACGGATGGAGCTGGAACATGTTCTTCTTAGCAAAGTATCTCTAGAATGGAAGAAAAAGTATCCAATGTATACACTCCTAATATGAGACAAATTCTTTATCGTTCAAGTGAAGGCTACAACCCATTTATTGCACAGGAAGACTGGGAAAGGGGAGAGGGAGGGAAGGGAATTGAGAGGGTGGGGGTAGATGAGACAAAGGGTGAGATCACATGTGTGGTACATATTTGAAGGGTCAGGAGAAAACTTCTAAATATAGATCAAAAATGTTTTCACATAGTAAATGAGAACATCTCATGAATGTTATGTCAATCCAATTGATAAAAATATCTCAGATTGCATGTGAAGCCCGCACACTATACCCCATGATTGAATTAATGTACAGAGCTATGATTCAATAAAAAAAGTTAAAAATAAATAAATAAATAAATTTGGTCCTTTCTGATACACACATACACACGTGCACACACACATAATTTTTGTTGTTAGTATTTTTTTCTTTCTCTTTGTTGCTGAGGTTGCTTATTCTTTGGTATTAGAGCTTCTTTTGTTTTGTTTAGATGTGTCAGAAGAATCAACATTGTGAAAACTATAAAACTAGGTCTATACTTTCCAAAGCAATCTACAGATTCAATGCAATCCCCATTAAAATACCAACATCATGCTTTCAATATTTGGAAAAAAATAATTTTTGGCCTTGTATGGAACAAAAAACAAAAACAAACAAACAAAAAATTTCATACACCCAAGGCAAATCTTAGTAATAATAATAATAAAAAAAGATGAAGGCATCAGCCTACCAGACTTTAGGCTGTACTACAAGTTCACAGTGATCAAAACAGCATGGTATTGGCACAAATATAGAAATATTGACATTTGGAACCAAATAGAAAACTATGAGATAAAACATCTTACAACCACTTCATCTTTGATAAACCAAACAAGACTCAGGAAAAGAATCCCTATTCAATAAATGGTACTGGAAGAAGTGGATAATCTCATGGAAAAGACTGAAACCGGACCCATACTTTTCTCCACTTATCAAAATTGATTCAAGATAAGTAAAATATTTAAATCTAAGGCATGAAACAATAAAAATTTTTGAAGAAAATGTGGGAAAAACACTTGAGGTTATCAGCCTGGGGAAAGATTTCATGAAGAAGACTTCCATGGCAGTTACAACAATACAAATAAAGAAATGGTGCTTAATGAGTCTGAATAGCTTTTATACAGCTAAAAAGACAACAACCAAAGCAAATAGACAACCTTCAGAATGGGAAAAGATATTTTCATATTATGAATTGGACAAAATCTTGATAAGTATGATCTACAGAGAACTCAAATCAATTTAAAGAAAAAAAAAAAGATCCAATGATCCTTTATATCACTGGGCAAAAGAAATAAATAGAAGACAGACAAATGGCTAACAAATATGAAAAGTGCTCATTGTCTCTAATTATCAGAGGAATCCAAATCAAAACTACCCTCAAGATATCACCTAACTCCAGTGAGAGTGTCCCACATCACAAAGTCTCAAAGCTGCAGATATGGTGTGAATGTGGAGAGAAGGGAACACTTTTACACTGCTGATGAGACTGCATACTAATACAACTTTTTGGAAGGAAGTATGGAGAACCCTCAAAGAACTCACACTAGACCTCCCATTTGATCCTGCAATCAAATTATTTTATCATAAGAACATTTACATGAGACTGTTCATTGCAGCTCAATCTACAATCATCAAACTGTGGAAACAACCTAAATGCCAACCAATCCAGGAATGGATTAACAAGTTATGGTATATGTATAGCATGGAATACTGTTCATCCATTAAAAACATGGAGATGTTAGGGGCAGCGCCTTTGACTCAGTGAGTAAGGTGCTGGCCCCATATACCGAAGGTGGTGGGTTCAAACCCAGCCTCAGCTAAACTGCAAAAAAAAAAAAAAAAAAAATGGAGACTTTACATCTTTTGTATTAACTAGAAGGAGGTGGAATGCATTCTTAGTAATGCATCACATGTTTGGAGAAGCAAGAATCTAGTGTATTCAATTATAAAATGAAGACAATAGATGACCTAATACATAGTTATGGGAAGGGGAATGAGGGAGTGGGGAGAGGGATGGAGAGAGAGCATTGGGGGGTCAGATGAAATGAAACACATCTTGGGGGTGGGACACAATTAATCGAAGGAGTTTACCTAACAAATCCAATCAGCGTAACCTAATTCTTTGTATGCTCAGTGAATCCCAATCAATAAAAAATTAATCTTTAAAAGGAACCCATTCATCTTTAGTTAATAATACATGTAATGTAAAAAAATCCCTGAGTTGACATGGCGTAATTATCAGGATCCTCAGTTCTTTAGATTGCTTTAATGGGTGTTATCATCTCTTAATAAAAATGCCTTGATGTTCATGGAACTTATGTTGAGAAATAAAATTTATGTTTTTTTATTTTTATATTTTAAATACATTTTTCCATGAATGTTTTGAAATTCCCTCTTACATAGTGGGTCTTGTATAAAACAAGATGTATGGCAAAAAATAATTTTGGAATACATGTATATAATTATTTTCATTTTTTCCTTGATGGAGTTAAAAAAAATCTGTGTTAAATGTATTAGTACTACAACAGCCATTTTTAAAGGTTTGCTTCTTGTTTTCCATGAAGAATAATGCTCTTTAAATCTCTATTCAAAGCACCATATTATGGGAAGTGTAGAGATATACAGTAACAATTTTTGTTATTCTCATATTTTTATATTTTAGGTATTCTAGGGGTATAAAGGATTTTAGCACCTGTAGCTTGGATAACTTTAAATATTTTGTTTCACGCAACGGCCTTTATTGTCTTCAGAACAACCCTTTGGCTAAGCCAGTTTACAGACAACAAGGGGCAGTATGTGGCAATGGAGTGATGGAAACTGGTGAACAATGTGATTGTGGCACTAAAGAAGTTAGTGATTTTATTTCTGTTTTTCTTAATTTTACATATGTATATAATAGATATACAAGAAGATAGATACCTTACATGTTAGTAAAACAGATTTGAAAAATACGGTCTTCTTTGGGGGAGATGGAAGGCTTTAAGTCTCTTAATTTTATGATTTTTTGGAAGTGGGGAGCAAAGGTCCGATTAGATTGTTTGTCTTCAAAGATTGCCTCTGATACAATTCAATGTATGTATAAGTTTCAAATTTAAAGTTAGTGACAGCAAAGAGTGTCTAAGGAGTTGATGGGATATACTCTTAAAACAAGCAGTAATAAAAACAGACAAACACAGCTAAAGACAGGAGTAGTATAGTAGTAGACTATAATTGATGGGATAGCAAAATGTATTGTTTGTTAATACAGGGTGAAAAAGTGTTATATTGAAAGGTAATGCTAATGAAAATATTTTAAAATGAAATAATTAATGCCAGTCTTAAACCACACACACACACACCGACAAAAACAATAATAAACAATTATTTGACCCTGGTGACAAAAGGACAGTTCTGGAATACAACAAGGGAGTGGCAAAAACCTGCACCTTCTGTGTGGAATAGAGAAATTCAGAATGGCTACATGAAGAAGGAAAGGAAACACCTTGCCTCTGCCCTTCCATTCCCCTATTGGAATCAGGAGAGACTTCTCTCCCTGAGGTGAAAGGTAATCAGAAGGCCCTCAGAAGCCCCTGTCACCATCACAGACATCTGAAGTCTCTGCCACTAGATAATCCTGCATTCTTCACAGCTGCCTGACTTCAGTGACTACATTGTGCTATTTGAAACCAGAGCCACTGACAGAGTGGGTCCTTCTCCAGTGACCAGTGCACACTGCACCCCTTTATCCCCAGGCTCTACTGTAATTAAAATAGGCTCCAACACATTAAAGTGTGCCATTATCCAGCTGACCTGCTACAGCTTCCTGTACCCTGGGAAAAAGCTGCCCATCAGGATGTCTAACTTTTCCATCTCAGTTGCTGCTGTGCTTCACCTTCAACTACTCAGAGACTAAGTCAAGCAAGCCTCCAGGTGACTGAACCAACCCAGAGCTCTCAATCCTAACAGCATGATTTGGATTTTCAGCCTGGGGAACACCTGTGACTTGAGCTCCTAGGTTCATGTAATTACCTATTTTGGACCAACTTGCTGATCTAGTGGAACAGTCACACTCAACTTTGTGGAGCAACCACAGTTCCTCAGTGCTTGAACCAAACTAGTTCCCTACTCCCTTCAATCTCAACTTTTGCCTAGAGAATATGCCACAACCCCAACAAGTAAGGCCACATGCTCTCCTGTCACCAACACTAAGACTGCTGGCCCAATGGAGAAGTCCTGCTGTGGCAGACATACTACCTCAGCTCCCAGAAACAAGGGACTCTTCCCCAGTGTAGCAGCCACACATCCCAGCACTTGAGCCAAAGTAGTGCCACATCTCTCAGGGAACTGGGCAATCAGTTCTAGCTCAGCAGAATAACTGTTCCCAGACACTAGAGCTTATGTGGTACTCTGTCCCCCAGGAAAACAGAACCATGGCCAAGCTGTACCAAAACACTTTCTGGGCTGACTAGTTGTAATGCCTCACTTCCCTACATCTGAATTAACCCTCTTGAGTCTGAGCTTATGAGGTGCCCTATCTGTCTTTGGAATGGAGCCATAACACTGCATTGCTCCCCCACCCTCTGGAATTCAAGACACTGCTACACTCTGACATTCTGGAGTCTTTCCTCCTGCTACAGCCAGCCTATCAGAGCCAGAGCCACTTCTATTTTCCACCACCTCAGGATTCAGAATGACCGCTGTGCATACTTTCTCTCCTAGTGCTGAAGTTGCTATTGTATTCATTTTGTTGACTCCAGGCCCCAACTGCAGCTATGCCTTGCTTACTGGGGCCTGAACTTTGGAATATTTTGTCTGTTTTACAGCCATGCTAGTGCTGTGCTGGGTCAGAATCATAGCCATCTCTATGCCCTCTGGGCTCAAGAGACTGATGAATGCCTCAGAGTCACAGTCCTCACCTTGGTGAAAGAACTGTATTTATCCTTGCCTTAGAGAACAAACATACACTCATGTCACAAGTGTCACAATAGTTTATCAAGAGAACTAGCGGAGGACCCCATATCTACAGTCACTGTGAGCACTAGTATCCTGAAACACAGTGCTATAGTGGCTACCTGTGGGCCATGTAAAGATATGGTCCTTTCTTTCACCAAGGTGAGGACTGTGACTCTGAAGCATTCATCAGTCTCTTGAGCCCAGAAGAAGAATTAACCCCTTTGGTCAATTCTTCCCACAGCAGGAGAAATGAGAACAAGAGCACTCTTAAAGTCCTTGTCAGCAAAAACCCATAACAACTTATCCTGCTAAAAACTTTTCCTAAAACAGGTCACTGAGGTATCAGCAGTCATTGCTGACATTAACCACAACTGAAGAAGCTGCACAGAGACTACACTGCTGTGTCTATCCAGAAGTACAGCCAATGTATTTTACCTAACCAATAGTCTGGGACTTATTTGCAGGTGAAATCCCTATGAAAGTTACTCTATAAATCTGAAAGAGGTGACTGTCACAACTGATAGGCATACATTAATTCAGGAGCACAGGTAATATGAAAAAGCAAGATCCATGACACTACCAAAGAAATACAATAATTATCTAGTAATTGATCCCAAATAAATGGAAATTTATAATTTCCTAAAAGGAATTCAAAATAATAATCTTAAGAAACCTCACAAGCTACTAGAAAATATAGATAGACAATTCAAAGCAATCAGAAAAACAATTCATAATCTGAATAAAACATTCAACAAAGAGATATTATTGAAAAAAATCCAAATAGAAGTCTTTGAGCTGAAGAACTGAATGAATGAAGTAAGAGAACAATAAAGAGCTACTAAAGAATACTAGATCAAGCAGATTAAAAAAAAAACGTGAACTTAAAGATACATCTTTTGAAATTACTCAGAATGAAAATAAAATAAAAAAGAATGAAGATAGTGTGGAGAGCCTAAGGGATTCATCAGATACCATTAAGTGAACAAATATATACATTCTGGGATTTCCAGAAGGAGAAGAGTCAAAGATAAAAAACAAAAAACTTATTTAATGAAATGATTGCCCAAAACTTCCCAACTCTTGGAAGACATCCAGATCAATGAAGTTCAAACCTTGCCCAATAGGTCTTCTCTGAGTCACATTATAATTAATGCCCAAGACAAAGAGAATTTTAAAAACACCAAGAGAAAACTCTGAGGTGATATACAAGGGAATCTCCATTAGACTGTAAGTAAATTTCTCGCAGAAACCCTGCTGGCCAAGAGAGAATGGAATGATATATTCAAAGTACTGAAAGAAAAATAAAAGTCTGTCAGCCAAGAATACTGTACCTTGTACATCAGTCCTACAGATATGAAGAAGAATATTTCCCAGACAAATAAATGTTGAGGAAATTCATCCCCATGAGAACTTCTTTTCAAAAATAGCTTAAAGGATTTCTCTGACTGAACACAAAATATACTAATTGAATCATGAAAACTTATGAAAGTATAAAACTTACTGGTAGAGGAAAATTTATAGTCAAAGTCAAAATACTTGATTCCTATAATGGTGGTGAGTAAATCTTTCAAATTTCTAGTATAAAGATTAAACGTCTAAGTGGTCAAAAGAACTAGAGCTATAATAAGTTATTAAGAAACATAAAATATAAAATATGCAAATTATGGCAATACAAATATAAATTGTAGAAGGAAGGATAAAAGTCTAGACTATTTGTATATGACTGAGATTAAGTTGTTATCAGTTTAAAATAGTCCACAATAAATATAGGATGTTTTATGGAAATCATGCAGCAAAACCTATAGCAAGATAGACTAAGAAAGAGAGAGGAACTAAAACTTGGCATTATAGAAAACTATCAAATCACAAAGATAGATAAGAGACAAAGAGCCAGGCATTTACAAAATTACCAGAAAACAAAAATCTAAATAGAAGAAGTAAGTTCCTCCCAATCAATAACAACCTTAAATGTGAATGGATTAAACTCTTTAATCAAAAAAGTGCAGAGTAGATCAATTATTTATAAAATAAAGTCCAGCTAAAGTACAAGACACAAATCTGAATAGTCTCATATTTAGTGAAGAAATTCAATTCAATTAGTATAAAACAGTTTCATATATTCCAGACCCAGAGTCTACAAATTCTCTTGTTTCACTAGTTTATTTAACCAAATATATAAAGAAGAAATAATACCAATTATTTATGAATATTCTCTGATAGTGGATACAGGGGATATCTTAGAATTCATTTCATGAGGTGAATACTGGACTGAAGCCAAAAGTAGCACAAGATAATTAAAAGGAAAAAAATCATACAAATTTTCCTCATTAACAACAGTACATTAAAAGGGTTAATAAATCTCAGGAATACAAGATTGTTTTAACATATGAAAGTCTTTCAATTTAATTAGATATATTAACAAAATGGATGAAAAAACATTTCAGAAAATTTAATAAACTCATGATAAATTGCCTCAGCATTCTAGAAATACCATAGAATCTCCTCATTCTAATAAATGCCATCTATGAAAATGAAACATCATTTTGCATGTACTTTCAAAAGACTCAAAAATTTTCCCAGCTGTCTGGATAAGGCAAAGACTCTCAACATTTCCTTTCAATGTTGTAGTAGATTTTATATATCCATTGTAGTAAGGCAAGATAAAGAAACACAAAAAGATTGAAAAAGAAGCAGTAAAATTATCATTAATTCAACTTAATTTGGCCACATAGAGAATTCTAAGCAATCTTCAAAAAATCTACTAATACTGGTTTGAAAGTCTCTGGCTACAAGGGCAATATACAAAAATCAGTTGCATTTCTTTATGTAAACAACAAGGAAATAGACAATGAAATAAGAGGTACAATGTTACCCAAACATGAAATCTATAGATCTAATTTTAACAAAATACATGCAAGATATGTATAATGAACATTGCTCAAATACATGAAATAAGATCAAAACAAATAGAAACATATCCCACTTTCATGGATTAGAAGACACATGGCTAAGACGGTTTCTCTACATAAATGAAAATGTAAATATACATTCATAATCCCAATCCAAACTTCATCCATCTTTTCCCCTTTGTATGTGTGGGTGTATTATAATTTATTCAACTAGTTTTTAAAAATTGTTTATTAATTTTTAATTAAAGTCATACATGTAGAGATATATGGAGTACAATGTGATGATTTGATATACAATGTGGAATGCTTAAATCAAACTGATTAACCTAGCCATCACTTCACTTATTTTTTGTGGTAAGACATTTAAAATTTACACTCAGTTATTTTGAAATACATCTTGTAAAGCATCCATCTTTTTTGTAGAAATTGACATGTTGATATAATATGTATGGAAATGCAAGTTACCTAAAATATATAAAGACATTAAAAGAAAAACAATAAAGTTAGAGTACATACACTATTTTTGGTAAATTTAAAAATGTTCTATAAAGTTATAATAATCAAGATAATGTACTATTGGGCACAGAATATATATTAGTTGAACAGAATAGAGAATCCAGATATAAAATGGTATTTATATGGCAAATTAAGGCTACCCAACACTATTCAATGGGTGAAGATAATCTTTTTAATATTTTAAATCTTTCCAAAAGAGTGAAAAAGAAGAGTAAAAGGAAAACTCAGTTTCTGGTCAGGCATGTAAGAAGCTTGGAAGTCACCACTTCAGTGCCTTGCTAATTTTAGAGATGAGGTCTTGCTCTGGCACCGGCTGGTCTTGAGCCTGTGAGCTTAGGAAATCTACCCACCTCAGCCTCCCAGAGTGCTAGGATTATAGGCATGAGCCACTGCTTGGCCTGGCCAAAGATGTGTTAAGGATAAAAAATAGATAATGAATTATAATACAGGGTGTCCATAAAATTCATGTGCAATTAAAATAGTTTTACATTGGGGGGTGGTGCTTGTGGCTCATTGAGTAGGGCACCAGCCCCATATACTGAAGGTGGCGACTTGAAACCCGGCCTCAGCCGAACTGGAAAATAGAAAAGTAGCCAGGCGTTGTGGCGGGCGCCTGTAGTCCCAGCTACTTAGGAGGCTGAGGCAAGAGAATCGCCTAAGCCCCGGAGTTGGAGGTTGCTGTGAGCTGTGTGACGCCGCGGCACTCTCCCGAGGGTTATAAAGTGAGACTCTGTCGCTACAAAAAAAAAAAAAAATAGTTTTACATTGAAAATTATACATGAACGTTATAGATACCCTATATATTGAATGAAACCATTAAACTAGTAATAAAACATTATATATAATTTCCAACTTATTAAAGAAGAAAAGATGTCATAATGAAAATGTATAATCAATACAAAATAAATTAAGAAAGGGTAAAAAAAGGGAAAAGCTCATATACAAGTGAGACCAGTAAATAGAGAATAGAAGCATGGATTATTAAAATCCAAGTCTAGTAATTACATTAAATGCAGTGAACAAGAAGACTGTCAGATTGGATTCATAAAAACAAATAAATTCAATTGTTTGCTGTTTATAAGGGACGCACTTTGTCATAGTGATCCAGTTGAATGTAAAAAGAAAGGGAAAGATAAATAAACGTTAATCAAAATAAAGAAATTATAGCTATACCAATATCAGATGAAGGAAATAATATAACAGAGAAAATTCAGACATCAGAAAAGGAAGCAAGATATATTCTACAGATGAGGAGCGACATTTCATAAAGGGGTAGCATCCTGGAAAATGTTTAACAGCTGAGTCTCCAAATAAAAAAGTATGTACACATGCTACACATATATATTTATTTATATGTAAACATGTTACTTATATGAAGGGTGAGTAACAACTTATGAATAATAATAAAATGTACAATACCTTCTACTATAGTAGAATATAGTCCAAATAGCTAAACTACTGAATAAGATGTTGATTTTGTAAATATCTTATAAAGAATGGGATTATTAAAACTGGATTTAAGAAAAGCTTTATATCTTGTAAGGTTGTGTGTTACAGTTTTATTTGATAGTACCTAATTATGTAGGATTAAATAACATTGATCATTTGCTTACAGAATTGTACACATAAATCATGCTGTGATCCTGCACATTGTAAACTGAAAGGTAATGCACTCTGTGGTTCTGGAGAATGCTGCACGCAAGAATGCAAGGTAAGGAATAATCAATATGTGACAATAGCCCAACATTAAACGTCTTGAAATATTTGTTTCAAGTAGATGAAAATGTGTCAATAACAAATGCAGCCCTTTCCACTATATTATATTCAAGCAACATGGATCATCTCTCCTGACTTGCTTTTTTGATTCAATATACAATTGTACATTTTTCTATATATCCTCTGACATTTCTGTATGATCAACATATGGCTGTAGCAAGTCTTTTATAGTCTTCATTTTTAAAAAAGCAATCTACCTTATATAGGTTCAGAAAGTTAGATCAGTTCTTTTTACTGGCTAAATTCACTCCACTTCTTTCTGGTAAAGTTCTCTCTTCCGCTGTAATTCAGTAATTGTTACAGTATTTTAGTACCTTTTATTGACAACAGTTAATGAATTAGAAAAGTTATGGAGCAAAATGGTGGAATAGGACTTTCTAGTGATCGCCACCCTCACCCCAAAACATTGATTTTGAACATCTATCCATGTATGGAAATACCTTCACAAGAGCTAAAAAATCAGTAAGAGATCATATTACCTGGCTATAGCAAAATAATAAAAAAAGATATATTGAAACGGGTAGAAAGGACAATTTTACATTAGCCACATCACCCATCCTCTAGGCAGCAAAGCTTAGAGAAAGATAGTGTCTACCTATGGAAAGAGGTAAGTGACAGTAGGAAAGACTGCCTTAAAACCAACACTGGGCCAACAAAGTGAAACTCAGTGCTGTGAAGATCCTTAGCATCCTGAATCTAGGCTGAGCCCATACTGGTAGCCCTTGAAATATAATCTCTATATAGTTGGCAAGAATATAAAATAAGACCAAAACAAAATATTACAAGAAAAAACTCAGAAACAGAAACATCAATGTTAAAGTTTTAGAGCCATTTAGGAGTTAATCAGAGAGCCAAGGAAGGATATCCTAACTTAAGATGAGTTCATGAGGTGTACTTCTTTGTGAGCAACTCAATTAATTTGATTTAAGTTAATACCTTTATGTCTGTGAAGATGTAATTTTTTAATACTCTACATTGATAATTGCTACATTAATACCCAAAGAACATATGAAAAAATAGTTTTTTTTCACCTCTTAATATTGGAATCAGTGGGATGATAAAGCTTGGCTCAAAAACATTTGAGGAACTGTTTGTGTTATTAAAAAATGTTAGAATAAAAGAAATATTTTCGTTTATATGAATTTATAAAAGGAAGCAAATTCTGAAGAAAAAATGTTAAGATGTTTTCGTTATATGCATGTATATTTTTCTTTAGAAACAATTTTGATCATTGATTTAAATGTTAACTTCATAACTTGAATGACAAAAGTAAATACTGTATTTCATCATCTCATCTAACACTCAGAGAATTTATGTGAGATTTGCTACCTGTAGACAATACTTGTTGACAATTCAAGCAAAAGCATGTAGAAAACCTATTCTAGGAAACAAATAAGCGGGTCCTCCAGGACCTTTGAAAGCTAGAAAAATTTTAATTTACTTTGCATAGGATAATGATGATAGCCACAAGGAATTGGTTCACATGTTAAAGAAAGGAGAGTTTGGTTAGATGTTTCTGGGCTAATGCAGGTGTGCAGAAAAGGAACTCTGGAAGCTATCAGATAAAGAATAAGCACTAAAGAGATCAAAGATTATGTGATTGTGAAAGTTATTTTTCAACTTGTTTGCAGTATGATACATGAAATAAACTTTCTCCTGTGTGTCTTTAAAATATTTTCTTTTAAAGTACCAATGTTTTCTAAATGTTTAGGATGTGGATATATATATATATATATATATATATATATATATATATATATTTGTAGAAACAGAGTCTCACTTTATCACCCTTGGTAGAATGCTGTGGCATCACACAGCTCATAGCAACCTCCAACTCCTGGGCTTAGGCGATTCTCTTGCCTCAACGTCCCAAGTAGCTGGGACTACAGGCACACACAATGCCCCGCTATTTTTTGTTGCAGTTCGGCCAGGGCTGTGTTTGAACCTACCACCCTCGGTAAATGGGGCCAGTGCCCTACCTACTGGGCCACAGGTGCCGCCCATGAATGTATCATTTTATAACTGGGGTGCTGATTTCTGCTTTAAGGTTGATGTATGAAAAAAACAGAAGCTGCACAAGTGATCTAGCCTTAGTAGTTTACAAATATTTTTTATGTTAATTCCTTATCTTCACTTTCTCTCTTTGTTTTGTGGTTGTCTGCTTAATTTGGGGTTGTTAGCTTTTTTTCACAAGCATTACTTGTTTTTAAGCACAATAAATTTAATCATAAAAATTTAATCATTTATAAATGCCAATGCAATGCTTAAATAGTTAGCAATGCTTAATGTTTTTATTCCTCTTAGTAACTCAGGAAAAATGAATGAAAAATATGGAGCATAAAGAGAAAGAAACTTTAAGTATCATTGATATGTAATCACTTCTAATGCTCTTTCCTCCTAGTTGAAACCAGTTAATACAGTTTGTAGAGAATCAGTTGATAAACAATGTGATTTTACTGACTATTGCAATGGGAGTCATCCAGTATGTGTGCCTGACACTTATGTACATAATGGAGAATCTTGTGATTCAGGTGGAGCCTTCTGTTTTAACGGAATGTGTCAGAGTTTTGATAGGCAATGTGAAAGTTTAATCGGAAAAGGTAATTGATCATAATTTTCTTCTTAGTTCCTAAATTCTGATTATTCCAAAGTGTGTTATGCAATTACATAGAATATGTAAGTGTAATTTGTTAATGACTGAATTGTTGCTTAGTGCATATTAGTGTTAAAGGAAATCACAATTTTCTTGATTCTGGAAAACAAATTAAACTTTTTAGATTTATGTGGAATTCTTGTTACCACAAGAAATAAATCTCAGGTAAAAATACAACTTCTAGTGGTGTGGGGTGTTAAGATTTAAAGGAAATAAGGGTTTTTTTTTTTTTTTTGAGACACAGCCTCAAGCTGTTGCCCTGGGTAGAGTGTCGTGGCATCACAGCTCACAGCAACCTCCAATTCCTGGGCTCAAGCGAGTCTCCTGCCTCTTCCTCCCAAGTAACTGGGACTACAGGCACCCACCACAACGCCTGGCTATTTTTGTTTGGGTTGCAGCCGTCATTGTTGGTTGGCAGGCCCAGGCTGGATTCGAACCCGCCAGCTCAGGTTTACATGGCTGGCGCCTTAGCCCACTGAGCCATAGGCGCCGAGCGGGAAATAAGGGTTTTTATTAGAGAGGGACAAGTTACTCACCAACTAATTTTCAATGGGCTTGCTAACGAGGAGGGCTTCAAATCACCATTGGTCTCATCCAGTTTGTTAGCTTCCTGTAAATGTGCAGATCATTGCTTCATTGGAAGATACAACCTTCTTTATGCTTGTAGTTCATATTCTCTGAGTAAATGAAACATTTCATTCTCAGCTATCCCTTTAGATCTTTTTAACAAGATAATAAGAGAGGCCTTTAAGGCTTGGCGCCCGTGGCTCAACGGGCTAAGGCGCCAGCCACGTACACCTGAGCTGGCGGGTTCGAATCCAGCCCGGGCCCGCCAAACAACAATGAGGGCTGCAACCAAAAAATGGCCGGGTGTTGTGGCGGGCACCTGTGGTCCCAGCTACATGGGAGGCAGAGGCAAGAGACTCGCTTGAGCCCAGGAATTAGAGGTTGCTGTGAGCTGTAATGCCATAGCACTCTATCCAGGTGACAGCTTGAGGCTCTGTCTCAAAAAAAAAAAAAAAAAAAAAAAAAGAGAGGCCTTTAAACATTGTCTAGGAAATTTAAAGAGGTGAAATGGGATGTTTTGACAACTATTATAGTTTTATTCTGATTTCCTTTCAGAATCATTATTTATACCATATACTAAGACAATTGCTATAGAATATCTAAAACATAATTTAGATACCAACAAATGACCAGTAAAATTAAGAGGAATGGAAAAAGAATCCAAGACTTGGTCCTGGACATATCAATTTAGAACCAAATTGTGGATTGTCACTCAGGTGTCTCCCAGCTTATTTGTCTTATTTATTGTTTGTTTAGTATTATAAATGATTTGGAGTGATTTTAAAGCTCTTCGTGAGAACTGTAAGGGCAAAGACATAACGTCCTTGACCCAAATATTACGAATTTATTTTTGGAGGTAATTATGACAGCTGTGGCATCTCAATTATAAAATATTGTCTGTCCAATCCTATTGACCACTAGATTCAATGTGTTAATGCCTCTAGAATATGATAAGTCTTCACCTGATTACCTGTCAGTTTTGGTATTTATTTTGGGAAAACAATTCCATTTTGCATGTCTCCTATGAAGCTTGAGAGCAAAAGAAGGCGGTTGAAAATTTGCCCTGAATGACAGCAGTATTTCAATACAAATTGACTAATCATCTTTGAGTAGGTTTTCTATTATCTTTTTGTTTTTTATTGTTGGGGTTCATTGAGGATATAAAGAATTAGGTTACACTAATTGCACTTGTGAGGTATAGTCCCTCTTATAATTGTGTCCTGCCCCCAAGAGGTCTGCCATAATTTGTGACCCCTCATCCCACTTCCACCTCCCTCTTCCTCCTTCCTCGTTCCTCTACCGCTCCATAGAAGTAGATCATCTACTGCCTTCATGTTAGAATTGAGTACATTTGATTATTGCTTCCTCATTTTTGTGATGATTTATTAGGAATGTGTTCCACGTCCATCTAGGTTAATGTAAAATATGCAAAGTCTTCATATTTTTAATAGTTGCATAATATTCCATGGTATACGTTTATCACAGCTTGTTAATTCATTCCTGGGTTGATGGGCATTTAGGTTGTTTCCATGTTATGGCAATTATAAATTGAGCTGTGATAAATAGTCTAGTGCAGATATACTTATGATAAAATGATTTTTTTTTTCTTCAAGGTAGATGCCTAATAATGGGATTGTAGAACAAATGTAATATCTAATTTGAGTTCTTTAAGGATTTTTCATACACCCTTCCAGAAAAGGCTGTATTAGTTTGCAGTCACACCAGCACTGTAAAAGAGTCCTCTTCTTTCCACATCTACACCAGCATCTGCAGCTTTGAAAATTTGTGACATGGGCTACTCTCCCTGGGTATAGGTGATATCTTAAGGTAGTTTTGATTTGCAATTCTCTTGATCAGGGAGGATGGGCATTTTTCAAATGTTTATTAGTCATTCATTTGTCTTCATCAGAGAAGGTTCTGTTCATATCTCTTGCCCAGAGGTAGATGGGATTATTTTCTCTTTTTTTTGTTGTTGCTTAATTTGAGGTCTCTGTGGATTCTAATTATCAACTCTTTGTAAGATTCATATTTTGCAAATATCTTTTCCCATTATGAAGGCTGACTTTTTGCTTTATTTGTGTCCTTAGCTGTGCAGAAGCTTTTCGTTTGTTAATTTTTGTTGTTTTTCGTTGCTGAAGTCTTTGTCTTAAAATCTTTTCCCAGTCCAACATTGTCAAGAGTTTTCCTTATGTTTTCTTCCAAGATTTTTATTGGAAATCTTGAATATTTTATTTCATGTCTTAGATTTAATCCTTTTATCTATCTTGAGTCAATTTTTATAAATCGTGAATGGTGTGTGTCACGTTTCAGTCTTTTCCATATGGTTATCCACTTCTCCCAGCACCATTTGTTGAATAGGGACTTTTACCCACTACTGTACACTCTTATTATCAGAGATCAGATGGCAAGTGGAGACTGGTTTTAACTCTCGCTTTTTAAAAAATTCTATACCATGTGTCTATGTCTCTATTTTTGTGCCAATATCATGCTGTATTTATTACTGTGGATTTCTAATATAGCCTGATGCCTATGGCTTTTCTTTTTTTATTACTAAGAATAGACTTAGCTACAATTTTTTTTCTGGTTCCATACAAAATGAAGTACTATTTTTTTCAGTTCTTCAAAATATGATGTTGGCATTTTGATGGGGATTGCATTGAATCTTTAGATTGCTATGGGTAGAATAGACATTTTGACAATATTGATTCTTCCCAGCCATGTTCTTCCATTTGTTAGTGTCTTCTGCAATTTCTTTCCTTAGGGTTTTATAATTTTCTTTGAAAAGACTTTCACCTCTTTTGTTAGGTATATTCCTAGATATTTAATTTTCTTTGAAGCTACTGTGAATGGAATTGTGTCCTTGATTTGCTTCTCAAAGAAAATGGGTGTTATTGGCATATGCAAAGAATCCTGATTTGTGGACATCAGTTCTGTACTCTGAGATGTTAATGTATTTCCTGATCACTTCCAGGAGTTTTGTGGTTGAGTCTCTGGAGTTTTCTAAGTATAAGCTCATATCATCTGCAATGAGTGAGTGCTTGACTTCTCCCCCATTTGGATGTCCTTTATGTCCTTCTCTTGCCTGATTGCATTGACTAGAACTTCCAGCACAATATTGAATAACAGGTCAATAGTGGATAACCTTGTCTGGTTCCCATTCTAAGTGGAAAAGCTTTCAGTTTTACTCCATTCAGTATAATATTAGTTGTGGGTTTCTCATAGATGGCTTCAGCCAGTTTAATAAATATGCCACCTATGCTTATTTTCTTAAGTATTCTTGATATAAAAGCATACAGGATTGTGTCAAATGCTTTTTCTGCGTTTATTAAGATGATCACATGGTTTTTGCTTTTGCTTCTATTTATAAAATATATTACACATTTGTGTATGTTAAACCAGCCTTACATCCCTTGGATAAAGACTACTTAATAGTTATGTATAATTTTTTTTAAATGAGTAGCTGCAATCTATTAGGTAACATTTTATTGGGTATTTTTGCATCAATATTCATTAGTGAAAATGGTCTGTAGTTTTACTGTTTGGTTGGGTCCTTTGCTAGTTTTGGAATCAAGATTATGTTTGCTTTGCAGAATGTATTGGGGAAAATTCCTTCCTTCTCAATGTTTTTTGGAATAGGTTCTGCAGTATAGGTAGAAGCTCTTCTTGAAGGTTTGAAAGAATTCTGGTGTAAAGCCATCTAGTCCTGGTCTTTTTGCTGTTGCTGTTGGAAGCTTTTTAATTGTTTCTGTAATCTCAGTGCTTTATATTCATCTGTTCAAGAGAACTATTTCTTCCTGATTAAGTCAAGGAAGGTGGTGTGATTCCAGATATTGGTTCATTTCCACCACATTCTGAAATTTCTGGGCATAAAGTTTTTGGTATTAGTCAGAAATAATCTCTTGTATCTCTAAGCTGTTAGCTATTATCTACCCCCTTCCTTTGTGCTTGAGGTTATTAAAAATTTGACTTTTTAATTTCTGGTTAATCTGGCTAATGTTTTTATCATTTTATTTATCTTTTCAAAGAAACAACTATTGTTTCATTAATTTTCTGAATGATTCTTTTATTTTCAATTTCATTTATTTCTGATTTAATTTGGTTTATTACTTTTCTTCTGGAATGCTCTTAATTTTCCATTTCTTTATGATGATTTGTTAGGTTGTAATATACTTTCTTTCTGTTTTTTTTGATGTAGGCATCTAATGCAATAAATTTCCCTCTTCGGATTGCTTTTGCAATCCCACAGATTTGGGTAGCTTGTTTCTTCATTGTTGTTATGCTCAAGGAGTTTAATGATTTCCTTTATTATCTCTTCACTGACCCATCTGTCATTCAGCATAAAATTATTTAATCTCATATCTTTGTTGTGGGAATGACAACTTTTGGTGGAGTTGTGTTCCGCCTTTATTGCCTTGTGGACTGAGAAGATACAAGTTATAATTTTGATTGTTTTGATTTTATTGAGGCTTAATTTGTGTTCTAGGATATGATCTATTTTGGAGAATGTTCCATGGGACAATGAGAAAAACATATGTTCTTTAGCTGTGGGTTGGAGTGTTCTGTATATGTCTGTTAAGTGCAGTTGTTCTAGGGTCACATTTAAGCCTCTTATATCTTTGTTTAGTTTCTGTTTAGACTATCTATAAGAGGAGTGTTAAAGTACCCTGCTATTAAGGTGTTAATAGTATAAAATATAGTTCACACTAATTAAGGTCTGTTTCAGGAATCTGGGGACATTTAAGTTGGGTCCCAACTTAAATTCTAATAAATATTTAGAATTGAAATGTCTTCTTGTTGTATTTTTCCCTTGACCAGTATGAAGTGTCCATCTTTGTATTTTTTTACTTTAAATCCACTTGTATCTGAAAATAAGATTGTGACACCTTCTTTCTTTTGATTCCCATTAATTGTTTTCCAGCCCTTAACCCTGATTTTTACTTTCAAGGCTAATGTATTACCTACAGACAGCAAGTGGATGGCTTGTGTTTTTTATTCAATCAGCCAGCTTTGGGGGTCTTCAATAGGGAATTGAAGCCATTAAAAGGTATTGATATAATTGATAAATGTGGTAGAGTTGTATTCATTTTATTTTGTGAATGTCCATTGCTTAGCTTTATCTTTTGCACCATTGTGGAAGCTAGGTTTTTGCCCTTTAGCATCTGGGTGTTTAGTTGGCTTATGGTCCATTGTGATGGTCAGTGTGTAGAATAGGTCTAAGTATTTCCTGTAGAGCTTGTCTAGTTGTGGAAAACTTTACCAATGTTTGGATATGAGTAAAAGATTTGATTTCTCTGTCAATTTTAATGTTAAGTTTGGAAGAATATAGAATTCTAGGCTGAAAATTGTTTTGTTTCAGTAGGTTAATGGTAGTAGACCATTGTCTTCTTGCTTAAAAGGTTTTGTTTGAGAAGTTTGTAGTCACCCAATGGATTTGCCTCTGCAAGTTAATTAGTGCTTTTGCTTGGCTGCTTGCAGAATCTTCTCTTTTATCTTAAGTTTGGACAGGTTCATGACAATTCATCTTGGAAAAGCTGTGTCTGAGTTGAGATGATCTGGGGTTCAATATCCCTCTAAAAGTAGTGTGTCAGAATCTTTGCTGTTACTTGGGAAATTTTCATTTATGATATCCTTTACCATGGCTTCCATTTCTCTGGGGCATTCTTATTACCCTTTGGGATACCTATGTTTTTTATGTTTGAACACTTCATGAAGTCTCACAATTCTGTCAGTGAATGTTCAGCTCTCTCTCTTTTTTATGTCTCTTTAACTGCCTGTGTTAGCTGACAAGATTTATCCTCTACCTCTGAGATTCTTTCTTCTTCATTGTC
The DNA here is from genome assembly GCA_963573935.1 of Arctocebus calabarensis. Classification (NCBI taxonomy): domain Eukaryota; kingdom Metazoa; phylum Chordata; class Mammalia; order Primates; family Lorisidae; genus Arctocebus; species Arctocebus calabarensis. The sequence goes on from CAUYON010017498.1 coordinate 20,568, forward strand.
TAATCTGTTATTTATACTTTGTACTTCATCTTTAAGTTCCCTGATTAGCAGCCTCAATTCTTTAAACTCTGCTATATCCTTTCTATATTATTCTTATCATTAATCTCTTATTTGATTCTGTTTCTAGATTTATTTTTTATTATTTTCCATTTTATCAGCAATTTCCTTCATTTTTTTATCCATCCATATTTTAAACTCCCTTTCTTTCATTTCTAAAATTTTTTTATAGGTGGAATCATCTGCAGCATCTACTTCGTGATCCCATAGGGGGCCTCCTCTGTTCTGGTTCTTCATGACACCAGGATTTCTCTATTGTTTTTTCCTCATGTGTGTTTTCTCTTTGTCTATTTCCTTACCCTACTTTTTCCTGTCATCTCCTCTTGCTCTTTAATTTACTCTGCCTATGATCTCAGGAGTGGAAGTGTCCTTTTGGTAAAGAACTACAAGGAAGGCAAGAGTGAAGAGCAAGAAAGGATAAAGATCAAAAAAGTGAGAAGAAAAAGGAAATGGGGGTAAAAGAGAAGATTGACAAAAAGAAGAGAGGAATAGAAAGAGAGAGATAGAAGTAATAGTGGTGTACAGTATGGTACTTGATCCATACCCACAAATCCCAACCTCTGGAGTGGATTGGTTGTGTGGGTCTCTTGAGGTCTGGAACTCATTGCCAGTCTCAGCAGACATGAGATCCCACTTCCACCAAGGAGAGAAGGAAAACAAAAATACTTTAAGTCAAACAGACAAACAAACAAAAACTTAGGAATACAATTTTGGGGGAAAAGAATAATAGGGCTGAAAAGCTAGAAAAAAATTGAAGCCCTTATTATTACATAAGGAAATTATGAAAATCATAATTACACACAAAAAAAAGAAGAAAAAAGAAAAAGCAGAATGAGGGGGAAAAGGTAAAAATAATAAAAAAATATATATATGTATTTCACTATATGGTGATATATATAGTATATTTATATATGATCTTGTGAGGTATGAGATGCTAATCACCATGATGATACAACCATATACAATTAGCAAGATGGAAGACTTTACCTTGCTGAGGGTACCATGTTCCATCTTTCTTAGTTCTTTTCCCTCAATCCCCACAGGGTTAGGAGCCTGAAGCTCTGCTCGGCTCACTTCATAGACACATATTGACTTTTCCAAACTGTGTCCCTTGGCTATGCATTGGGTTTCCAAGGAAAAGGGTATGTTGCTAAAATCTTCCTAGGAGTGGCTGGTCCACTTATCAGAGATGCCAGACCAGTTTTTCACTATGACTTTGTGGGCCAAGCCTGCAAGGCAGCTCTCCCACAATGCCTGTGCCTAGCCTGCAGCCAAACAATCAGAGCACTTGGGTGGCTCATTCTTGGCCCCTGGGCCCTGTTAAAAATCACTCACTCACTCTCCAAGCTTTCCCAAAATAACTCTACCAAGTGCCCAGTCCATAAACACCCCACAGGGCAGGGCTTCTCTGTCCAGAGACTGTCCTGACTGCAACTCTGGCTGTACTGATGGCCTCTGCCTGAATGTACATATTTGCCATTTCTTCATTTTTTTTCCCCTCATCTTGGGGTCCTGAAGTGTTCTGTTGCCTCCCTGTGCCCCAGAAGGGATGTTTATGGGCAAATCCACAACTCAGAGGTGCCTGGAGTATTTTCTTCTCAATATCCCTACAAACAGCTGTAAAGATTTTGATTCTACTCTGCCATCTTGCTACCTATTACATTTAATAATTAGTGAAAATGGTCCTTGAACAGGGCTTTGTATAATTCAGAAGTCGGATTTTGCTTTGCAAAGAAAAACCCATATGAAATTTACATGAACAACCAATAAAGATTCTTTTTAAATTTAATTTTTAACTAAAATTTTAACTGTATACATTTATGGGGTATGATGTGATGATTTAATACATAATGTGGAATGCTTAAAACAAACTGATTAAAATAACCATCATCTCATTTATTTTTTTGGTAAGATATTTAAAATTTATTCTTAGTTATTTGAAATATACCCTTGCATTGTGCACATTAGTTGAGATCTCATCTAATGCCCTCCCTCCTCTTACCAATCGCAATCTCTCCTTTAATCCCCTCTCCTTACCCATCCCTCCTTTCTGGACTACAGTTGTGTTTTATCATTTGTATGAGTGTGTAAGTATTTATATATTGGTTTCATAATGGTATTGAATAAATTGGATACCTTACCCCCATTCTTGAGATATTTTGCTAAGAAGAAGGAGTTTTAACTCCATCCAGGTACACATAACAGATGTAAATTCTCCATATTTTTATGGCTGAATAGTATTCCATGGTGTACATATACCACAATTTGTTAATCCATTAATGTGTTGATGGGCATTTGAGTAGCTTCCATGACTTGGCAATTATGAAGTGGGCTGTAATAAATATTCTGGAACAAATGTCTTTGTGGCAAAATGACTTTTGTTCATCTAGGTAGATACCTAGTAGTGGATAGGCAGGATGAAATGGAAGGTCCACTTTTACTTTGTTGAGGATTCACATACATAGTTCCATAAAGGTTGTGTTAGTATGCAATCCCACCAGCAGTGCCGAAGTGTTCTATTCTCTTTATGTCTACACTAGCATTTTTTTGTGTGTGTGTGATTTGGGCTATTCTTACTGGAGTTAGGTGATATGTCTAAGTGGTTTTGATTTGCATTTCTCTGGTGATTAATTTTTTTCATGTGTTTTTTTGCCATTTATTTTTCATCTTTAGAGAAGTTTCTGTTCACTTCTTTTGCCCATAAAGATATGGGATTGTTTGTTCTTTTCTGATTGATTAATTAGAGTTTTCTGTAGATTCTAGTTATCAGAATTTTATTGGAATCATAACATGCAGAAATTTCTTTTCCCATTCTGAATACTGTCTATTTGCTTTAATTGTAGTTCCCTTAACTGTGTGAAGACTTTTAGCTTGATAAAACCCAGTAATTTATTTTTGGTGTTGCCTCAGTTGCCAGGAGGGTGTTCTTTATTATGCATGTTTTTGTTAGGCTTATCAAAGATCAAATGATGATATGTGGCTGGGTTCATTATAGATTCTCCATTTTATTCCATTTATCTATATCTCTATTTTTGTACCAGTGCCAAGCTGTTTTGATAACTATAGGTTTGCTATCTAAACTGAAGTCTGGTAGCATTATGGCTCAGGAATAGTTTTCATTTTTAGCAGCGTATTGGCTATTCAGGTTTTTTATGATTCCACATAAGACAAATTATTAGATTTTCAAGTTCTTTAAAGTATAATATTAGTGCTTTGACAGGGATTACATTAAATCTGTAGATTGCTTTGGATAGTATGGAGATTTTAACAATGTTGACCATGAGCAAGAAATTCAGATAGCAGATAGTTTCAGAAGCCCAGAATGACTCAATCCAAATAAAGCATATCTTAGACACACTGTAATTCACTTTTCCAAAGTTAATATGAAGGAGAAAATACCTTAAGCAGCCACACATAAGAAAATACTATCTACTAAAGAAAAAAGACCAGGATGACCACAGCCCTATAAGCAAAAACCTTTTGAGCTATAAAGGGATGGCCAACAACCTTCAACCTTCTAAAACAAAACAGTGTTCAGCCAAGGATCCTGTATTCAGCTAAAGTGAGTTTCATTTGTGATGCAGATATCAAATATTTTACTGACATCCATATGTTAAAGAAATTTGCCATTACTAGATCAGTTCTATAAGAAGCACTCAGACTCAGAACCATTCTTCACAATGAGTTACCAAAGTAAACTCACACAGAATTTAAAGAACAAAACCTTCCTTCCGTAATGGTGAAAGGAATAAGAATATGGACCTGAGCTCTGAAAAATAAGATGAGCAAAACTCCAACAAAGCTGACAGTTCTCTCAAATAATGCGAACAGCTTGAATTCTCTTCTAAAGAGGCAAAGACTGACTTTATACAAAAACGCAGGCCCAATATCTGTTGACTCCATGAAACAAACCATACCTCAAAGGATAAAACAAGATTAAGGTTGAATGGATGGAAAACAGTCATCCAGGCAAACAGAAATCTGAAAATATCAGGGGTTTCAATCTTATTTGCAGATATAATTGGATTAAAAACAATAAGAATAAAGAAATAGAAGGATGGACACTAAATATTTGTCAAGGAAAACACACAAAATGAAGAGTTTTCAATAATTAACATTTCTGTAACTTATCTGAATGCTCCTCAATTTATGAAACAAACTATAACTGATGTGAACAATGTGATATCTTCCTGAACTATAATAGTTGGAAATTTTAACACCCTTTTGACAGCACTGGACTGATCCTCCAAGCAGAAACTGAACAAAGAAATAATGGGTTTAAATGTGACTCTAGAATAAATAGACTTATGGACATATACAGATCACTTCATCCAAATAAAACTGAATACACATTATTCTCATCAGCCCACAAACCATCCTTCATAGTTGATAATATATTAGGACACAGGTCTAATGTTAATAAACTTAAAATAATAGAATTATGTCTTGTATCTTCTCAGACCACATGGAATAAAAGTTGAACAGTAACAGAAAACTTTCAATCTCAAACACATGGATGCTGGGTCAAAGATGAGATTGAGAAGAAAATTATCAGTTTTTTGGAACAGAGTGATAATGAAGACACAAACTATGAAAACCCATGGGATGCTGCAAAGGCAATCCTGAGAGGGAAATTTATAGCATGAGAAACTTTCATCAAGAAAACAAAGACAGCAACTCGTTAACCTAATAGGCTATCTTAAGCAACTGGAAAAGGAAGAATATTCCAACCCCAAACACAGAAGAAGAAAAAAAATAGGGAAAATGACACCAGAATTAAATGAAATTGTAAACAAAATAATCATTCAGAAGCCTAACAAAACAAAAAGTTTGTTCTTGATGTAAACATTCCAAATTGTATATAAAATTAGCACATTTACCTCATGAATGCAGTAATGTACACAATTATGATCTAATAATAAAAATTTTTAAAAGATTAATACAAATTCTCATTCTATGTGCCTAATGAATATTATTATGGTCCCCCAAATAGTTGGATACTGGCCAAAATATGCTTAGGGAGTTGTCAAAAGACATAGCTTTGGGGGGGAGGAACCAAGATGGCGGTCTGTAGCCAGCTTTCTGCAGATGCTCCTGTCCAGAAGGAGAGTTAAAGGACAGAAATTTAGCGAGAAAGTCAACGGATTGGAGCTGAGCCAAGAGACAAGGTCGAGGAACGCACATCAATCCTGCTGGAGCGACTTGCGACCGCAAGGATACAAATAAAAGGTACAGAGCACACCACCAAGTGGACGGGAGTCCCCTCCCCCAAGAGAACAGCTCGCAGTATACGCCATACCTCCATACAAACAAGCGAGCAGAGTTCAGACATCCTCCCACTCTACCCCACGGGAGAGACCCTCTAAAAACCGGACCTCCTTCCCCTGTGCCATGGCACTCTACTGCCAGAGAGTATGTTTACAGGCATAAAGCTGTATAACTGTATATATTCTCTACCTGCAAGTTGGAACTCCTGGCACTCCCCTCCACTCTCACCCTGAGGTTTGGAGGTCTCTCTCCCACGGAGTCCAGATTCTTGGACACTTTCTCGAGGCATGTGAACTGGTCTGTGCCGTTCTCCTGGCTTGGGAGCAGTGAGAGAGTCAGCCGAAAAGCAGCTGGCCAGCTGGCTTTGTTAAATGTCGGCCACACCTGGCCCTCAGGGGATGACAGCAGAGACAAAGGGCTGAAGCTCGCAGATTAAGTCAGGACTATTAGCAGCCCAGTGTCTCCTCCACAGGGCAGAAATTCTGCGAACTTGTCCTGTTCTATCAGCTTTTTCATCTACTTTACATCAATCAGGGACAGGGCTGGAACTGAGTGAGTCGCCCCAGCCCCCATTAAGTACCCAGGTTGTTAGGCCTCCCTTCCCCTCCTGCCAACACCGACACAAGCCACAGAGCCCCGTGTGACCTAAGCAGGTGCAAACCTCTAGAGCATCTGCTCATTGGAGGGAACTGGACCACAGCCCTGCAGGGTTACCAGAGACTGGG